>CABFOP010100128.1:0-11797 GCA_900683385.1 Anoplogaster cornuta | reverse complement strand
ATATTAGGGTAACACTTTAGAATAACTCACACTATTAAGCAGCAGTTAAGCATTCGTAACACATTTGTAAATACTTAATTCATAATTAATTAATCATTAGTAAAGCATTATTCATACATCACTAAGCATTAGTAAACACAGTTATAAACGTTAGGGTTAGGGTTAGGGTTAGGGTTAGGGTTAGGTTAGGGTTAGGGTTAGGGTTAGGGTTAGGGTTAGGTTAGGGTTAGGGTTAGGGTTAGGTTAGGGTTAGGTTAGGGTTAGGGTTAGGGTTAGGGTTAGGGTTAGGTTAGGGTTAGGGTTAGGGTTAGGGTTAGGGTTAGGTTAGGGTTAGGTTAGGGTTAGGGTTAGGGTTAGGTTTACTAGGTTAGGTTAGGTTAGGTTCGGTTACTAATGCTTAGTAATGTATGAATAATGCTTTACTAATGATGAATTAATGATGAATTAATGATGAATTAAGTATTTACTAATGCTTAACGAATGCTTAACTACTGCTTAATAGTGTGAGCTATTCTAAAGTGTTACCAAATAATATTCTTCACCACAACTTACTCGACCTATCAATCCATCCATTTCAATCTAGTCCAAACCTTGTTCTGGTTGTTGGTGTTACTGTGACACAGGTTTCCTATCAGTCTGATGAGATGGGCCTTGAAGCTGATGGAGGGAGAAGAGGAGGAAGCGTCTCCGCCGTGGCTGAAGGAGGAGAAATTTTGAGCAGCACTGAAGACATTTTTACTAGCTTTCCCTAAGGCATGGACCTGCCCCAGGAGCTCTGGAGAGAAAATATAAAGGAGGGAGGGAGGGAGAGGAACAGCAAGAGAATAGAGAGTGGGAACAGGCAGAAAGAGGGAGACATTTTATTCACCACAAACTAAAACTCAACCTATTACAACAAACTCAAATGTTAGATTTGTTTTTAATTTAGTTTCTGTCCCATTCAGTTCTTCTCAAGTCCAGTTACATTTACTGTAGTTATATTATTTTTTTTTTAGGATTTCCTTTAGTCTGTGACTCAAAGTGATTTCTTCCCACTAAGCTCCTATTCTGAGGTTTTTAGACATCTTCAATCTAGACCACTAGCACAGAAGGCATGTGTAAGCGTGTTTGTGTTTACCAACGGTGGTCGTGAGGAGGTCTGGATGGTCCTGTAGGAACATAAACTGCCTGTGGTCTGAGGTCATCTCACACAGCACATCCAGCAGACTGATCACTGTCAGCGCCTCCTGCAGGACATACAGAGGCTTAGAACCAACAGGTGTCCATCTCATTAAGATGGGATGTTGCATGGGGTAACAACGGGGTAAAGACGTCCTTGGCAGTATTTAGAGAAGTTATTTTTCTATTTGAACATTAAAGTGGACTTTCCTACAAAACTATAAACAGAAAACAAGCTCTTCATATAGCTTCAATTTCAGTCCTCCTATATGCAAAATAAGTTTTTCACTTCACTCTTTCTAAATTGACCGCAACCCTGAACATGAAAACTGACTAAGATTTACCTTTAATCATTGTCAAGTATTAGTGAGGGATGTGAAAAACTGGCCCCAAATTAGCACTCAGGGGCAATCTGAACTCCATAAACAAAAGCAAAAAAACACATTTCTCATTCTGTCCCACATAGTTTCATTCCTTTTTCCAATTGTACAATAAAACTATTTTAAAATACTGAAGATCTCAAGAAAAATAAAAAATAAACGGCTAATAAATTATTTACTACACGTCGCTCTAATAATTTCCCAGCATTTCTCATTTAATTTAATTTAATTTAATTTAATGTCCTGGATTATTGTCTCACAGCAAGGGTGAAGATATGCTTTTTGTCCTAAACATATTTTCAACTTTGTTATCCCTGTCAAATGTTTTTTTAATTCATAGTTCTAGACATATGGCAAAAATGCAGACTGTAAATAGTAAAAAAAAATATATATATATATATTCAGAGTAGAGGTTCCACAAACCTTTCAACCACTTGGTACTTGTGGAATCTGAACACCTGTTGCTTTTTAGCAAAAATGATGGGCCAGTGACCTGGGAAATCCATGTGAAAGGGTAGACCTACGTAAAGTCTAGGCCACATTAGGTGATTTTTATGCCAATTGTAAGCATAAACGCCAATTGTACATGCTAACTGTGAGTCTGGACTAGTCGAGGCAGATTTGGATCACTCAGAACCTCTACCGTGTAGTGTGAAAGGGTTCAAGACTCGAGACTTTGGCTCTCTCGACAACTCCAGACCAGTCGGAGCCAGACAAGAGTTTTTCATATGTGTTTGATTTCGGCGGGTCCAGTCTGGTTGGGCTTGTATAGTGTGAAGCGGTCCAAGACTCACCAAGACTGAAATCTGAGAGTGATCCTGGCAACAACCAATGGGAGTTTGGCTTTTTTCTTGTCTGTTTAAAGCGCTTGAATGATCAATTGAATGTGACGACCATTTGATTGTCTACATTAATTTCTTTGTGAATTTTTCTTTTTTTAAAGGATAATTTAAAATCTTGTGTTTACAGTCAAGTGGTCCAGGGTTTGTTTTTTGTAGTGGACATCAACTTCATGGATGCTTTTGCCTTATTTGTCAACAATAGCATAGAGCCAGTAGAAATATATTTTACTTTATTCTGCAAAACATTTAAAAAACAAGTGTACCTGGGTGAGTGTACCTGGCTTTAAAGTTGATTTTCATTAGAATTTGAAATTGACGAATTGACTTTTACTAGCCATAACATTATCATGACTACACAAGTGATAATCAGTCTTCATAATTGTATCTGTGGACTCCAGAATGGTCTTAACTTATGCCAAGCTATCATTTGCTAATTGAACATCAAGATCAAGGCTGAGACCCGGGTGAAACTCTTCAGTGTTCAGTGGTTACCCGTGTCGCTCCGTACGAGGAGTGGAGTGTCCACCATTTTGAACACAGAATGGAAACACATCTGCTTTTAATGAGATTAGAAGAAGAAGAAGAAGAAGATACACACAATGGTCACACACACACAAAGCATGCAGGAAGTGGTGAACCGCAAACACACAGCATGCAGGGAGGGTGGCCCGCGGAAATTATGTCTCTGCATTTAACCCATCCTGGTTCTTTTCCCTGCCACTCCAGGTCTTGTGTCTGCATCCTGGTCAGGGACGGGACAGGAGAAGCGATCTTCACATGTTTTTTGAATTGGGGTTCTCACTGTGGAAGGAGACCCCGTGGAGCACGGGGAGAACATACAAACTCCACACGGTAAGGCCCGGGAGATAGCCCACTGGGAGATAGCCCACCTGGGCACCCCAGAGTCAATAGCGCCCCAGGTGGGAATCAAACCCAGGACCTTCTTGCTGTGAGGCAGCAGTGCCACCGTGCACACACAGGACATTCCTGTGTACGAGGCCTGGTGCAAATTGACCTCTACCATACCATAATATTCCTGGGTCCACAGACCTCAAAAACATGCTACTCTTTGTTTCGGGGGCTGTATGAGCTACACAAGTAGAGCTTTAATAGCCGTACCTCATCACTGGAAGCAGAACCAGTGGCGAGTGTAAGCACGGCTCCACAACCTTTCTGGAAGCAACAGGCCAGGAAACGAGCCACGCTCGGGGGGACGCCACACTCCTCTGAGTCCGCCTCTCCTAGCTGGGCTGACAGCAGCTCCAGCAGAGTCACTCTGAAACGCACATGCACACACAAATCAGTGTCTCAGTTGATCAGGTTCTATGTAATGCAAGACACAATTCAACACAGTAGTCAATCACGATGACATTTAGTACTGAGCCCTGTGGATCCCTCTTTAAAAACAAACTGCTTGTGGTTCCATAGAGAGCGATTACCTCTCCAGGTGAGACATCTCTGAGTACATGCTCTCCAGCAGAGATGAGGACTTGAGGAAGTGCTGGGTAGCAATGAGAACCCTGAAAAAAAAGAGCTTTGCTAATAATTCAAGACAGTAGCAGATAATTCCTTCTGAACATACACAAATACTGTACAACCAATCTCCATAAGCATGTGCGCACACATCACACACACACAAACTTACGTCCAGTCCAAGTCAGGTCGGGTCCTACAGAGCTCTATCACCTTGAAGGCCAAGTGGATGTTATGTGGCTCAGCCAGCTGTTCCACCTTGGCCTCATCCAGACACGTGTGGAGCACCATGGAAGCGTAGCCCACTGCCCTCTCGTCATCAATACTAAGCAGCTGCCTGTACACAGACGCTAGATTAACTCACTGCAAGGATGAATGTTTGGCTACCTAGGCCTGTCATAAAGCAAGCATAAAGAATAAAAACACTGATCTACTGCAGACTCACTGGTCAACTTGTATGATCATATAAATGTAAGGGCTAAATCTGGTCTCACATAAACTGTGCATACTCATTCAATGCATCTGTGTGGAGAGATTTGTATCGTCTTTGTGTGTCTGGTGGTACTGTAAAACTTTATATATGTCTATACACCAGTGCCACCAAGACAAATTCATGCACATTTCATTTTAAAGTGATTCTCAAAGCGTACTTGGTGGACAGGGTCCCTGGTGTGAATAGCTACCCACATACAAAGAGTTTAAAATCCCTTGGAAATCTGTGATGAATGAACACTCAATTTATAACACATAATTTATTATTGTGAAATAGCTGTGTAACAGATACGTAACAGTGTTGCATACTGTGTTAAAGACATAGCTGAGGTTTCCCAAAGCGATGGTGGCACACAAGCACCAAACTTACAGGAGAAGATTTGGGAAGGTCAGTCGCCAAATGTGATCTTTGCACACCTGGTTTCCCACAGCTAGATTTCCGAAGAACTGGATCCCACAACGAAGAGCTGGACCGGGGGGGATAGGCAGGATTCAGAAAAAATAGGTTATTATTAAAGACGCTTTTGCAGGTCAGCTAATTTCCTTAGGGATCAATGTGCTAATAAAAGACTTACGCTCAGATACGCTGTCTCTGCTCTCCAAATCTATGGTCTGAAGCAGGTTCAAGATTTTAAGAGACACCTCTATAAATCCAAGCTCCCTGGATGAAAAAAAAAAAAATATTATTTTCTCATCTTCTAATATTTAGTTGCGTCTTTGCATGTCTTCTTGGTTACTTTGCTAGTTTATTTTTGATTGATTTCTGCTTTATTGGATAGTCCACAGTGGAGAGAGAAAGAAAAGATGGCAGAGGGAGGCGACATGCGACAAAGGTGCCAGGCCAGATTCGAGTCCACGACATGGCAGTCAAATAGTATGTGCCTTAACCAACCGAGTCACCAGGATTCACTTGTTTGTTTTCTTGTGTTTTGTTGAGGTGAGATGTTTATACAAGCCTCATGGAGTTTTCACCTCACATGCACAAATATGATTTTTGTCCTGTGATTCATCATTTTACTTCTGTGTTTCATCACACTGTAATTAAAAACGATATACTACATACAGTATACGTTGACAAATATACTCAGCTATTCTGGAAGCTTGTGATGAAGTTTCAGGTTTCAAATCCACCCTAAAGCTTTTAAAAACATCTATTGGCAATGTACCTTGCATTTCTGGGCTCATTTTGTTGTGTGGTGGTATATTTTTCTTATTCCTGCAGATAAACATGACATCATGTTTGGCTACATCAAGATATGTGCAGTGCAGCTACTTGAGTTTGATAGGCTTTTTTTTTAGCCATCTAAAACATCAATGGTAAATATCAGGTCAAAGAGCAAGGGCTTTTTTTCCCCATCGATGTTCAACAATCATAAAAGGTGAAATACATCACAGAAGAAATACAATTTATCCACCAATAATAGACTCAATAGATGAGATGTTGCGTTTTGACTGGAAAATCGACTGGAAAACCTCTCGCTCTGCTATCGCTGTTGCCCTCTCCGCCTACACACATAACCGACAGCTGAATGCAACACGTTCACACCCCGTCTCTGGGGGTCATCGAAAATCATTCCGGGAAATGTAGGAAATCACTCACCGAAGATCACAAAATAACTTTGAATGCATTGAAAATCACAGATTATATAGAACAATGTAACAGTATCTGTGGGTGGATCATTCCCTTAACAGAAATGCATGTTGTGTATATTATAAATGATCGGTTATCTATTTTTTTGTACCTGAGCAGACCCTGGGTGCGTGTGCTCTGGACACAGGCATTCCTCTGTGCCCGGAAACACTCAGCAGTCATCTGAAGCTGCAGGGTGACACACTGCAGGTCCTGATCTTCTCCACTGGCAGACTGCAGCTCATCACACAGCCTGGACAAGACCTTCAGAAGACTGCAGAAGACCTCCTCCTCCACAGCATCTCTGGGAGCACAAAGCATGTTTAAAAACGTACGCTTGAGAGTCGTAGTGAATGAGTAGACGACTGAACAAAAGAATGATGGGTGAGTCGAGGACTTAATGGATGAACAAATGGACGGCTAGCCTCACATGAGACTCTCCAGCATACTGCAGTAGAGTCTCACTCCTACCCCCCCCCAAAATCTGGGGAACGAGTCATTCGCCGCCGACCCACTTATTCAAAAATGCACCAATCTCAAATAAAAAGTACTGCTCAGGAAGCCACAGGAGTTGTCTCAAAAGTGGGCGTGTTGGTTTTGTGAAATATTCCGTAAATTTGAAGTAACGGGTCCATTTGTCTGCTCGGTCACGGTTCTGCTTCGGTTTTCCGTGTATAAACTGCTCAACAGCGCCATCGCCGTTGTCTCGTGTTCGACAAAACCCATTCATTTCTGTGACATGTAATACCACCTAGCAACGGCGATGGCGCTGTTGAGCAGTTTATACACGGAAAACCGAAGCAGAACCGTGACCGAGCAGACAAATGGACCCGTTACATCAAATTTACGGAATATTTCATACAAAACCAACACGCCCACTTTTGAGACAACTCCTGTAGCTTCCTGGTCAGTACTTTTTATTTGAGATTGGTGCATTTTTCAATAAGTGGGTCCGCGGCGAATGACTCGTTCCCCAGATTTTGGGGGGGTAGGAGTGAGACTCTACTGCAGTATGCTGGAGAGTCTCGTGAGGCTAGACGGGGAGTTACATTTCGGACAACCTGGGTTGTTTTGGATACACCTGGTCTATTATAAAGCTTCATGATCATGATCCACTGACTGCTCAATCATCATTGTGATCTCATTAAATATATAGTGTACATTGTTGTCAGTGCCACTGATTACCCTTATGAAAAATAACTAAAGTAATCTTACAATATAACTTTTAGAAGAATAGAATACAGCAGTAAAAGTCTAAGTTCCTATAGGAATATTATAGTGATACTCTAGGGGATTTACAATTAGCCTACCTTAAAAGTGATACAAGGTCACTGTAAACTCACACATTGAATATTACAGGCTATGACTGTTTTTTCATTAGTGTAGTGTACAGACGGGTTTGAGAAATCATTTGGACCTCCAATAAGCATACAGAGATGTAATGATACTTGACTTTATGTCAAAATTCATTGTAATATTGGCCATTATGACATTTTGCTAACATAATACAAGTGTGTTTTCCTTCAATCACACTGGATTCCATGAGACATGCTATAATGCAACTCTGACAGGCTAATATTTCCTCGTCTGTAATGTCATAATAGTCTATTAGTGTGTCACAGTGACAAATTCAACATAATTGCCGTGAGAATGTCTATGATAAAAAAATTCCACTATTGTGGAAAACACATTTTAAGCTATAGATAGATCGATAGATTGATCACGTGTCATGAAGGTTGTCATAAAGTTGTCTATGACAATGTATTTTCTACAAGAAAAAAAATCAATAATAGAGCTTGCCTTATTGCTTACAGACATTAATGAATGAGGCACTTCAAAGTTAAGTACTGTTATATTGTTAATAAAAAACATTACAAGATAGTCAGGAAAACCACTTCAATAAATGCCAGATTCTGGTGAATACATTCCTACAGTAGGTACATATATTCACAGATATCTGGTATATTAGTAGCTGCACTGCATTTGGCAAGAAAGAGGGAATTCACATATCCTTCTAACTGCAAATAAAATAAATAATACATTAAGTATGGAATTATTACTGGCCAAGAGGTTCTTCTACATAATGTCACAGATTATGTATGTACTTTATGATTAAAATGCTTTGAGTGAGAATATGTTCAATTGTTATGTTAAACTGAAATAAAAAAAAGTTTAAAAAAATAAAGAAAACAGTATAAAATGTTTCTTTTTCATCTGAAATAAGGTTTAGGTGCTAGTAGTCAACAGCACCAGTAGAGGTCGCAGTATACACAGTAATAAAAGTCATTCATACTAAAAAATAAAAGCACACTGTATATCTAACTGATAGTATCAAGAGATTGTAGTGCAAGTGGTGGTGATAAAAGCTTTCTATGATAAGTAAAGATTCTTTCTAAGCGTATGTTTTAGATCAATGTAGTATCTTTCTCCAGGATTCCTCTTGTTGTGATCGTAGATCGCCCCATTCACCTCCGTATGAATATCGACAAGATGTGTCTTCCTGCCAGAACAAAAGAGAAGACAATTGTTTTGTGTAATCCTGTACATAAAAAGGAAATATAATGGTGCTCCACGGGAAAAGACTCACCGGATTTTTAAAATGTGCATTTTGTGTCACAAAATAAAAAATATTTTAGGGGAAAAAGGTATTTTCCCGTACCTTCTTTGGCCTTTGTGAAGGGCATCTGTCAGGGCCTGCAGGTAGACAGAGCGATGGTGGCCTTGCTCCAGTTGGCACTCATCCGTCCAGCAGTGACTCCAGAACACATCTGCATCTGTAGGGACATACTCCCATCTGGACGGACCATCGGCCCCATCTGTTTCCAGATCCTCATCCCTGTGAGCTGCCCTGACACAGGCCTGGGGCTCAGGGACACCGTACCTCTGGATGAAGAAGAGCTTGGGCTTGCCGGCCAGCGAGGGGCAGGCCTCGGCCGAGAAGAGGTGTCTGAGCGCGTCTAGATGCAGGCCTGCATGACGCGAGTCCGTAGCCAGGAGATTGGTTGCCGTGCCCCGGCTAACGATGCAACAGACGAAGGCACCGGCTTCGTGGTTCTCCCTCTGTCTAAAGATCCCTCTGAGGGCTGAGAGTGTGTCATCCACACCCAGCCACTTATAGAGGGTGACTTGGAACTGGAGGGCCTCAAATGTACGCTCCAACATCTCTGAGTAAGGAAAGATGGAATCACGATGTAAATACATTTGTTCTGAACATATGGAGATGGGGATGCTGACACCTGGTATGATGTGTACATGCACTCTATATCATTAAAAGGTCACTGAAAAACAGTATCCAGACTAGCCACGATACCAAACGTTCGACTTCGATACAATATTAATATCTAAAAATGTGATACTACTGTGCACCAGGTTGTCAACCAGTTTGGACGTCGTGGATTGTTTTGACTCACCTCCATCATTGCCAACACAGTCTATGATAACACATATTCCTCTGGTGTCAGTGTGAAGTTTGTACTCATCCAGTGGACTCTGCAGTACAAAGAGCACAGTTTCATGAATGCAACTGACGGATTAGATGTGGAACAAAGACATATAAACAAGTCCGCTCAGATATAGGAAGCGCATACCTTACCTGACAGTTTTGCCTTTTCCTCACTGGCACTGGTAAGTTCTCTGGAGCTGAAGAGGGGACGTCATAATGTGAATGTCGAGCTGAAATGCAATGAGTGAATTGAAAGTGTTTAGGCAGTTTTTACTTGAGAGGTTATGGGAAGGTTGTTTTTTTTACCTTTCATTTCTCTCTAATAGATGATGGTCGTTTGCCTAAGCGTAGCCTAGGGCCACGATTGTGCAATAACTTACCTATGTGTTGGGACTGCCCATGCCTTGGTAGCTGTACAGTATAGCTGGGGGTGGGAAACGAAGACTGAAGAGCAGACACGTTTGTGAAATATTAGTTTTATGAATAAGAGATAGGAGAGGGAAATGTATGAACGTCAACTTTGTATACACTCCCTACTCACAGGGGCTCTGAGCCTTTGCTGTTGAATTATTTGATGAGGTACGAGGGACGGTTGTTGAGCTGCTCCACCTGTGAAAGCAGTAAATCAGGAAATACAGGCCTTTGTGTAAATATTAGTTATTGAGTCTGTACTTTCAGATGAGATTTTTTGACATTGTCTTGATCTGGAATGAATACACATGTGAAGTTACATCAGGATCAAATCCCACTGTTTGCTGTCCCAAGTCTACACCTGTTTACCTCTGTAAACACCTTGACTCTACTAATCTGCTACTTCTATCTTTTATTATCCTGCTTTATCTTTTCCTGTGTCAGTGCTAACTAAGTTTTAGATTCACTTTTTTTTTAACTTCCATTTATTCTTATCTGTTATTATATTCATGTATTTTTGTTTTGTATTTATAGCCTGTTTTGGGGCTGTTCAGCACTTGTTGTTTTAAATGTGCTATATAAAAGCGTTGACTTGACTTGACTTGACTAGACTATTGGTGCCCCTCTCTGTATTCCCCAAGTGTGAAGTACATGTAGTTCACGTGTGCATAACTGTAACTCCCAGTTCCGGTTTTGTCAAGGAGCGTTTCCTTTGTTAGAAATGTGTAAAGTGTACATCAAAAATCCAATCATTGATTATTAGATTCTAAATGTAAAAGCCACTCTCACCTGGCCTCTGGTACATGCTCACTTTTCTGGCAAGGTCGACCCTGCCAACGTTTCTCAAACATTGCTCTACAAAGACCACCCGTTCAGATGAAACTTTGTCCAACTTCTCCAGTTCGACGAGGACGTCGAGGAAATTCTGCCACAGAGGAGAAAGGGAGAGTGAGGAAATAGTTTTTCGTAATGAAGAAGTGACTGTTTCTATGGGAAATATGAAAACCCCCCTCCCACACAGTATTGAAAGAAAGACTCCCATGACAACTAGTAGTAGGAATTCAGCAGTGGTGGAAGAAGTACTCAGATCCTTTACTTAATAATACGAGCAATATTCTGAGCAGCATTTTCAGTTATATTAGTAGAAATTGTCTTTATATCCTGACAGAAATCAATAAATCAGTCCTCTGAAAAAGAAAATGAAAAAAATCTGGTGTCTGTATCAGCTGTAATACTGTAATAAATACCATTTCATTCGGTCCGAATGAAACATGGAAAATGGACAGACTACGTGTCTGTTACCTTCAGCTCTAATTAAATGATTAGATGATCCATTTGGCTGCAATGAAATGATTGGCTGCGTACTCGGCCGTTCCTGCCTACCAACGTCCATTGCACAACATCAGCGGAGTAATTAACACTGTTTACCACTGGACTATGGTGGAGGACTTCTGTCGCTAAAAACACTAACCAGGATACAACGGACAAGCAGAGTTCTGGACACCACATTTACAACACTCGTCTTCACGTCGGTGAACTTCGGTGATAAAATTTGTGCAGCGCAACTCTTCTGTCGCAGTTAATGCTCGTATTACCTTTAAGTAAAAGTACCAATACAGCAATGTAAAAATACTCCATTACAAGTAAAAGTCCTGCATGAATAATCCTACTTAAGTAAAAGTACATAAGTATTATCAGGTAAATGTAGTTAAAGTATTAAAGTAAAAGTAGTGGTTTGGTCCCTCTGACTATTTGGTGGAGCTGTGAACAACTCAGACATCTGAAATGTGACCCCGACTACACACTGCTTTTTGGAAGACGTCAAAAGACCAAAAGGTTGGAAACCACTGGTTTCATCTTTAACAATGTGTTGGATTTTAAAAGATTGGTAGATTATCCATTGGGTCAAATCTTCATCTGAAAAGTAACTAGTAACTAAAGCTGTCAGGTAACTCTAGTGGAGTAGAAA
>CABFOP010100125.1:0-10466 GCA_900683385.1 Anoplogaster cornuta | reverse complement strand
CAGATAGGTCTCTGGTAGAGATCTGCATACCCTACCTTGTGTGTGTACCTCTCTCCTGAGCACTCAGCGTTTTGTTATTAAATATACTTATATCACAACATTTTGAATCTTTAGTTAAACATTTTATTCAACTTTTCTCAAACTGTAATAACATCCAATAATCTCAAGAGTAAAGTGAAGGTAAGGTGAATGGTTGGTCCATTGGGAGCAAAACAGAGTCAGCTGTCATACATTTTGTTACGTATTGTTAGACCGTAATAGCTGAAACAGAAAGGTGGGTAATCCCTTCCAATGTTTTTTATTTGCATGAGTTGGATTGAAAATCCAGTCCTAAATAGCCACGTAAGTAAGAATAGACAATTCAATAGACAAAAGCTTGAAGCCAACTAGGCATTGGCGTTACTATGCTTTTAGGCTTGGCTGCTTTCATAACACAGAAAAATCACCTGGTAAGATCATTATATCGTCTTGTTTACCTTGGACGTCTCAGCGCAACTCCCAGATCTTTCCTACCATTCTGGCAGGAGACATAAGCAGGGCCTTCCATTGCAGAAAATCCTTTAAATAATATTATCATACTTCATCCAATTTGTTTACAATGGCATCAGGTTTAAAATTAAGAGATGGTCAGTAAATTGTTGGGGAAGATAAACAACAAGAAATGGCAAAGGTTGTAATAGCACAGACCTTAGGAAAGCAAGAAGAGATCTCATCTAAATCCCTTTTATGTCTTCTAGACACAAATGAGCTCTTTTTAAGACTAGATGAGACTAAAGGCATTTTCTGCTATTTCTCAAATTCAACTCAAGAGAAGCAACCACATAGCAGCTCATGTTGATCTCACTCTGATCACAACAAGAGATCTCCAAATGATCTCAAATAAGTCTAGATTTAGATTTAGATTTCCCCTATTTCTCAGGAGATAAAGAAAAGAAGACTGAGCAAAAGATTTTTCCTATGGGTTCTGTTGGTAGTAGCCGAGCGACTAATAGATGAAGAGGCTGACGATGGTCGTGGAGAGGCTACAGTGGGACGGTACAGTCATACATTTCCTTCAGGTTGACAAAATCTAGTAACAATATGATATATTATCAACATTTCAGCAGTTACTTATTTTGAGTCATGCAAACTGTTGATATTAGTTTAAAAACAAAACATTGATTCATATATGTGAAGCTAAGTCCTGATTCTTATTGGTATGGGAAAATCCACAAACCAAAAATGTCTTTTGAATGAATCGCTCAATAAACAGCAAAAAACAGGAAAGGTTATTTGTCCCCTGTAATAACAAGAGCATTCCCTGTGGCGCCTGACCAACTATTCCCCTGTCCTCCCCAACCATCTCTGTCTTGGGTCGGTGGGTCTTTCTGCTGATTGTGTGCATTCACCCACCGGTCTCTTGATTAGGCTCCAGCTTAATTTCAAATCCAGTTGAGGTGTTTCCAGTGTTTGTTTGAAGCCTCAAACAAATCTCCTGGAAATACAAGCTTTCCCATAAACCACAGGACATAAAACAGAGGAAACTGTTTCAGCACATGGCTGGCTTGAGATGGTGAGATGGTCAGACAGTAATATATACTCTGGAAGACATCGCCAGAAACCACTAAACAACCAAAATGTATATGTTACGGTAAATGGGGGAACTTGGTAAATGTATACATTTCCCGGTTAAAGTGGGTGGAAAAAACTAGTCACAGTAGCGAGGCTCTCTCAGTCCTTGAGTGTCCTGCTGACACTTTTCTCTTACACGTTGATTGCGCATTGTGAAACACATGGATGGAAATGAGTTGTGTAGGCTAGCGCATCCACGGTGGGGCACAGTGGCGCAGTGCTTGGACTGCTGCCTCACAGCAAGAAGGTCCTGGGTTTGATTCCCACCTGGGGCGCTGTTGACTCTGGGGTGCCCAGGTGGGCTATCTCCCGGGCCTTTCTGTGTGGAGTTTGCATGTTTTCTCCTTCCACAGTGAGAACCCCAATTCAAAAACGTGTGAAGATCGCTTTCCAGTCCCTGACCAAGACGTGGACACCAGACCTGGAGTTGTCGGTCCCCGGGCGCCGTATTGGGCTGCCCACTGCTCCTGGCTGCCTGGAGGGGCAGTGAAAAGAACCAGGATGGGTTAAATGCAGAGACTTAATTTCTGCGGGCCAGAAACCTTGCATGCTGTGTGTGTGAAAGTGTGGATTAATAAAATGTATCTTCTTCTTAAATATTGAATCAATCTGGCATCAATATACTGGCCAAACAAAATCCGTTGAATACATAGGCTGTCAACATCAACACAGCAAAATCTTATCTGCCTACCAAAAGTGAAGAGACACGCCAATGACACCAGTTTGGATAAACAAGGCCTCAGATGCTCCAGCCTCACTATGTGATGCAGGTCAACCGGGACGGGATGCATGCAAATTTACCAAATGCTGGTCTGCCTTTGCCAAATCACTGATGTCGTAGCGTTGCACAAATTAATCTCTCAGATTTCAGTTTACTGCAGAAGCCAATCTGAAGAGGTATTATGGCCATGTGGTATGCCATACCCTCAACAAAACAGTGACCGTGATTGAGAGAGCCCCATGCTACTGTGACTATGATACAGTGCCACAGACACACTGGCAACTAAAGTGACTGAGGCCAAGGCTGTACTGTAGGTGTCCTATGCCATCATCAGACAATACAGACATATTTGGAGCAGTACAAGAAAAACCTTTATCCAATAAATCTCATGGTGTTGGGTGTGCTATTTCTGACAAACTGCATGGTTTTCCTATTTAAAAATTAAAATTAAAAATAGAAAAGTGCACTGCTGTTCTGAAAGACAGCCCAAAAAATTCCCAGACGTTAACGTTTGAATGCTGGGGCAGCTCCACGTTGAATCACAGTGAACAAAGAGGCCAAGATTTTCCATCTGACCCAGTCTCCCAAATTGACTATGTAATCTTCACGGTCACAAAAACCCAGTGAAATAAGGTAATTCTACTTGCCTCTATTATCATCATTAATATCCATTTGGTGCACCCGGTGTAATGTGATTGCCAGATGCGGGACTGAGTGGGAGCTAAGTGAGCAGGGATTCTGGTCGAGTGCCAACTGCCAATGCAGGGGGATCGCAAGGGTCTCATCACACTGCTCGCTAGCGCCCGTGGTCGTATGCGTGTCCATGTGCTTGTGCGCGTTTTGGAAGGAGACAGAGTAACTGCGATGTTCCACTCGCTCACACCTTGATCTCCACTCCGCTGGCGTCATCCGCCACCACGTCTAAACCCTCAGACTCCTCATGCCCCGCTACCAGAATGGATATCGCCTCATGATGAATCGCCTCGGTCCAAAGACGGTGGTTAGGAAATCAGCATGGCCGCCGTTCCTAGCCATACCGCGGGGGAGGAAAACACATTTGATTGATTGGTTGCCAGTTGGGGGAGAGCTGTCAGAAAATCTCTCTTGAGGTTTGGGAAGGTGACGCCAGAGATACAGGTATTTGATAGACATACAGTATACTGTATCTGAACTCAGCTGATTGATTCCCATGTCCCGCATGAGCATTCTGAAGTTAAGGCACCGCTATAAATAAACATTAACAAACAAAGTACCTTTTTACTGCCCCTCAGCTTTAACACAGAGTGCAAAACCAGTGTCATTACTTTAGCGTTCATGACGGCGCCTCACCACCCAGACTCCATCGCTGTTCACCCCTCATTTACCAGAAGAGAAAGGTGCCGTTTCCATTCCATGCCGTTTCCATTCCCACACACTCGAGCGGGAGGTCTTTGTAGTGAAACAGCAGATTAATCTCAGTACCTGTATAAAGCCCCTTCCAAAAAGCTGCAGCTCATTTGCAGCTTATGCGGTTACGATGCTTATTTGTTCCTCACGTGTATTTTGTTTCCAACCTGTTGCTTTATTCAGCCTACATGACCTCATAACAACCAACGCCAAGCAGCTAATAAACTTAGATTTTAGGATCCCCCCCCTGTATGCTCCGAGAAATGACACACATCGGTCCTTTTACCTTGTTGCGCAGAGAGGTAATAAGAAATGAATTTTATCTAGCGTTATTTTTCCTGGAAAATGATTAAAGGTGAAGGGAATGACTCTCAGAAGGAGTGAACAGAAGTTTTAGCTCAATAGTGCATGTCTGGCCGGACGCTGGGGACTTGTTTGTGAGTGTATCTATTTAGCACTCTGTTTCCACTTTCAGTAATAGTAGTAAAGACAGACTGGGAAATGGAAACCTTCAATACAGGAAGGCCTTTATATTATTAAATCTGAGACACTGGGACTCCAAGTTCCTGTGCCATAGATACTGTATCCCCCAATCAGTCTTTTCCCAAATAACAAAATACGGTCCCCTAGGCGGCACAGGAATACAATAACCAAATGTTAGCTTTCCACATATAGACGTAAACATACGTAAGTAACAGATTAGTCCTACCTGAAACAAGTAAGCCAAAATGCCTTTCGATAATCAGATCCTTGGAGAAGAGCCCACCTGGACTGCTAATAGCAGTATCCCTTCATGGTTTCCTCTGGAGACATTCAGATTCTTCATTTTCAAATAGTTGCTACGGTGGAGCCATCTCACCAGCTAGGATTAGGTCTGCAACAAATTAATAATAATATGATTGGTCAAGACTGTTGAGCACATGCTCACTGTAGAGCTGCAAGGATCCCTTGTCACACGGTGCACAGGTGTCATGGACATCACACCATGTATATATGTAGGTACATGTAGGTGGGCTAGTTGTTGGATAAGGCTGATCAAAACATCTACTTGAATTCTATAGACTTCTGTAGTTTCTCCTCCATATTCTTTATCTAACAAATGGAGATTTCAGGAGAGCTATTCCTCTAAGTATGCACCATTGAGTCTATAGATTGGCTACAGAAGTATTGTCACTGGAATAATAAATGCAGCAGCAGCCATTTCCTGCTCTTCTCTATGTATTTTATGAGGAATCATCATTGTTTTATGTCATGAAAAATGTATCCAGCTCGATACTCAGAAGAGGACACACACTGAGTGGAATCATAACGCGACCAACCTCCTGAAATAAACCACACCACACCCTTACTTTTCCCATCATTCCACTCCACATATACAGTGGTCATTCTTCGGGATAGCTATGGGGCTTCTGTTAAGCCATGAATGAAGAGTGCTGGATGTGACCCAGGGTGACCACCCTGAAGTAAAGATTAGCATGTTTACAGCCAGGACCAGCCAGGCAGTAATTCAGACTGTCAGCTCTGGCCAGGGTGCATCTTTCTGCTAATGTCGGAGGATTGTCAGTGACTTACAACCAAACACAAAAAATCACGATTGCCTCTGCTGCCCCATAAGTCATCTGTAATTGTTACATCCACGATGAATATCGTTAATAGCTACAGTACAGCTGTTTGTAACATGGGGGATAATGTCTGGGAGATGATGTCATTGCTGACATCAAGCTAACGTCGGATGCCTGCCACAGAGGATTATGGTTTATTGGTCAGATCATGAGTTGCAAATTTATGAGGGCTTCAAAAGAAGGTAAGGCAAATGTTAAAGTGTGTCACGTTTAAAATATTTTTAAATGGTATTCTTGCTTTATTAGTATATAATAGAAAGAAACAGGGCAGATAAGGGAACGGTGAGTGTGTGACTGTAAGCATCACACATGGGATGCCACCAGGATGCCTCAATTGTGGTAACATTTTAAAGAACTTCACTCAATAAAGCAGGATTAAATGCAGTAGCTGCATTAGTCTCGGCTGTTGTCTTTCCAGCTCACAGGCTTCCTCTTCTCGACTCTCCAGCACATATGTTCTGAATCAGCCTACTGGCAACAGCTGTAATCTGGAATCTTCCTCCGATGGATGTGGCCCAGGCAGACTTTTACTCATCCCCTGCTGAAAGATCTTAGTGGAAAGTCTGTGTTCATTTATGCTGTAAAAATACTCAAGTCCAAACCTGACCAGAGGTGATCAGAGAGAAAAACAGGTCGGTAGCAAAGATGCCACCGTGAGACATCAGGACACGATTATTATCGTTCTGTTACATCATTGCTTGAGGTAAAGTGAGCTCTGCAAAATCACTGTGACAACTCGACTCCGCGGAGCGCACCAAATACTTTATATTGTTTCAGACCTTTGCTAGCTATGTCACGTTTTCCCTGGTCCATATGTGACAGAGCCTAATTAATAAGAACTCCTTGTGGCATGTGTTCACAATCATGCCTCATTAATCTCCAAGCTACTGAGTTGCTAGATGGAGTGTCTTTGAACATCCAGTGACAGGTTTATGACCATGTTGTGAGATGTACAAATGAGTAAGCAAGTGACTGCACATGTCATGTTTAAGCCCACTCCAATTCACCGTGGGTTGTTCCAAATGCTCTTTCCAGCCTCCAGAACATTGTGGCTCCTACTGACACCTGCCCCTGCCGATTCAGCAGAAACTGCCCTGGAGCAATATCTGATTGAAATGATACATTATAATATGATTTATATGTCTGCATGTTTTCAAAGTGTAGCATCTGAGACTTGTTCCAGCTTACACAGAGGGTCATGATCTATATAACAAAATGTTGACTACCTAGCTAGCCAAATGGGAAAGGAATCATAATTTCTGTTTTGGGATTAGTGCTCGGTAGACTTGGGTGGATCAGGCATGTGTGTTTTTATGTATGGAATGATGAATCGCATCCCATTTCCAATGCAGTCTTTTCTGCAAATGGCAATTTGACTTGAATCACTGGATATGTGCACGTTTCAGCAAAATCTAGTCAGAGGTGTGACACATGGACAATCAAACAAATCAATCAAAAAATGTGACGCCCCCCCTCAGGCCAAGCAGTGTAATTTTAAGTTTTGTCAAAATGTGATCAATGGTGTCTGAGATACTGACTGTACTGGAACATAGCATTAGATGAAAATACATCTCAAACAGGTCACATTTGACAAGACAGTTTGCGTTACATTACATTAAGTTTGTTTGTAGTCCCTGACCACTCCAGATGTCTCCTTCACTGCATCCCTCCATGGTTGTAACTTAAAATATTATTCTGCAATCACTGCAGACAGAACGGTAATTTCATTTCTGAATCTGATGGCAAACCGCAAGACAGAAACTATCTGTGCTTGTCTGCATTTCTCCTATTACACGACGGTTGCTTCAAGTCTACATGGACATGTGGCAACACTTACTTAGATTAGATAGATTTTTTCCACTGGTGCAAGGTTCTCTCTCAGTTTTTTTTCCCACTTCGTAGCTAACAGTTCAAGTCTCCAGGTTTCATCAAACATGACAGAAACGTAAACCTGTCTATTTATGGTGAATATGGGTTGCTTAGGCAGGTCAGTGCTGACCAGCATATGGATCAGCCAGACCATTTAGATGCCATGAGACAGTTCAGTAATGGCTAAAGATATGTTATCTAAGTTGACTTCTGTCTGACTAAGTCTTCTGTTGTTATGACTGGGCAGTCTGCTGTGTAATTATGTTCTTACATGGAAAAGGATGATACTTCTATAAGAGAATACATTATATTACATATTAAAAATTGAGTTTGGTTGGTTTAGAATATAGTTCAAGCCAGGAGAGACTAGCTTTATTGGATAATGAATCAAATGAAAGGGAGGTGGGGTGCAGCGGCGACACAGCCTGAAATGACAGAGACACGGATGGGGCAGGTATCCGTATATAGGGATGTGGCGGTTTGTCATTGGTTCCCTTAGAGGGAAGAAAGGAGTGTCCTTCCCTAATGAGCTAATTGAATAACAAGCCAGGCTGATTGCTGCCAGAATACTGAACTGAACTGGAGTAGCAATTAAGTGGATATGAGCCAGGTAGTCTTCCTGATTGAACTTACATTAAGCTTCATGTAACAGAAAATGTTAAAATGACAAATCTGCTGTATTAAGTGACAGATGGAAAATGTTGGATCATCAAATGCCTCGACTCAGTCTCTCTCTCTCTCATCTCTCACTGCAGACCAGTTATACCTTGCAGTAAGGCCTTATATTAGGGAAAAACAAAGGTATGAGGAGTTTTGATTCTGAATTGACAGATAGTGTTTTCATTAAAAAGACGTGAACTGTCACCAGCTAATGAACTCCATGCTTCTGGCTCTGTCAACCATTTCTTTTAAGTCTTTTCTTCATGAATTTAGCCGATGAAGAGTTTTGACTGGTAATTCTATTACAGTAGGTAATAGAATAATAAAGGGCTGTCTTTTAAAACACACAATGTTTTGGACTGCAACGTATTATGGTGCAAGTTGAGGCTTTATTACTCTGTGACTAGATTGTGATTGCTCAATTAAAATGTAATATGTATAGTTATGTAATATTATATTATATATTTATTTAATATGTAATTTTTTTTAAAACACACATGCATCAATGTTGACAAATCAAGCAATTAAAGGGCATTATAAAGTTGTAAAGTAATTTCTCCATGTATTAGGAATCTTTTTTTCCATTAAGAGTTTTATCATTTCAATCATTATTTATCAGTCACAATATTATAAAATTCATGGAACACGTCATAGCGAACTACATACTACGAACTTCATATGCAATAATGTTTTGACAATGACACTTGAATAACTGCAGTTTCAAAAGGACAAAACGTTAAGTACTGAAAGGCATGTGCTAAATGAGGAGGCAAACGATTTATTGGCCCAGCTATGAATGTGCGTGGAAGGCATCTCAGCCACGGACATTATGAGTCACGCATCCCAGACAGCCCTCGGGCCCTTCCTCTACAGGTAGTGGGGCCCAGCGGTGGCAGTGCTGGCTGGAAAGTGTGGTTTTGTGGTTCATTTAAAAGGAAACAGTATAAGTTCCAACAAAGGCACCTTTATTTATGGCTTTGGTCACAGACTACTGTTGAGAACCCTGGACAGCTTAATCCTGGACATCAATCAGCCTAATAAGCACCCTGTCTCTGTTACGGTGCTGCAGTCGGGATAGTAGTAGTGAAAGGTATAGAATACTACTTTATACTGACAATTTATGTACTGCAGTTCAAATACAATAGAGCTGTTTGAAGCTCTCTGCTGTTTTCACCCTGGGACAACGATGAAAAATGTCACTTACTTTTCTGGATGGAGTTGGATGTCATGGCTTGCTGAGTGTTGCCGTCATAAAGTTAGCACCAGACATCTCAGAATTAAACCTTTAGACACTTTTTCTCATTTCTCTTTATGACACATTTTCCATCTATAAAAATCTAGCCTTCGATTCCAGGAAAAGGAAAGGATTGTTTGCGATCAAAGAGTCAGTGGAATATGCGGCTGCACCAGGCGGTGCATCGTATCATGGAAGCCAAATAACGAGTTAAATGAGTGTCCGATGATGACTTAGAACACATAGTAACATACAAGTGTTATGTAGCAACGGTACTGACATGTCCTCGTTTTATGGTCATTGAACGTTGCTTTTCCGTGAAAATCAGATACAAAACCCTGTTAGATGAATTTTGTTGCTATGAAATGTCACACTGAGGAGCCATCAGAGCCTCTTATTGGGTCACTGGGAAAAAGGTCACTTAGTGACACATTGAGTAAGTAGACCTAGTAGCGGAAGTACTATGGGAGCTCCCATTAATCATCTTCCCAGTGCATTTGTTTTACTTTTGATGAAATATGTTATGAAATATAATACCCCCATGAGTCCTTATAGCCCGATATTAGTCACTGGAGAAAGATGTCACTTAGGCACTAATTTAATTCACTACTTAGTGACAAAAACAACCGTGGCAGCTATCATTAATCATCTGCTTCATGTAACTACTGCATTTGTTTTCTCTTTTCATTGTAAAGCTTTATTTTAGAAGCCATATCCTGTTCGTTTTTTTCCTCTGCTCTGGAGACTTTATCCTGTCTCCGCACTTCCACAGGGCTGTTGCTGATGTTTTCCTGCTTCACATTAAATAAAGCATGGACTTATTCATTATTATGTTTCTGCACAACATATGAGCATGTCTGAGAGGTAGATCGCTATTGTGTTTAAAGTGGAATTATTGAATTCATCACAGCCAAGCACTGGCTTCCATTCCACTTGACACAACAGATGGTACAATGAGATCACCTTCAAAAGCCAGACAAAGGGTAAAAGTAAATTAAGAAATCAAGCCTAGACATTCCTCCAACCACAACCCAAGGCAAGAAAACTGGCAGCATTTGCCCTTGCCTTTTTTGCTAGGCAGAGATTGGACCAATCTGTGCTATTTCCAGCCTTACAAGTTCCCTGTTAAAGTTAAATTAAAGAGTGAGGCAGGGGTAAGCTATTTACACGGGGTAATAAGAAGTACTCTCTGTGCAGCTGACTGGAAGCCAGGCTCCTAACCACACACTGAATGTCCACATGATGTCATGTATGGACACATACAACGATCAAGCTCTGAGCTAGAACACCATTTCTGTAACCTCTGAACCCTGGTCCAATTGGCACCCTAGGCGAGATTCCAGACTGCCCACCCCCCCAACGC
>CABFOP010100121.1:0-12659 GCA_900683385.1 Anoplogaster cornuta | reverse complement strand
TGCTTACCTCCTTCGTATATACTAATATTAATTCAGTAGCCTAAAATTACTTAGCTAACAAAACCGGCGGTCACTGTAGCGCTAGTCTCAGCCTCAGACGGTCTGTCCACTAGCTGTCACTCAAAACACAAAGAGTACGACCTCGACCCCACCCACCCATTATCTGACCTCCATAATAACAGGATAGTAACATTTTTGTGATATGTCCAAAAGTACACATATTTAATTATAAAAAAACACACATTTTAAAACCATTTAAAAACAAATTTGCAATGTTATAGAATATAAATAAAGATACAGTATTTCAAATTTCAGTCTGACTTTAAGATCCTTTTATAAGCAAGCAGGGCAGGCAGTGGGGGGGGGGATCACTATACACTCACCCTCCGGAGAGCACAGGTGAAACTACCCGTACAAAAGGTGGGTCAAATGGGAAATTATCCTGTCATATGAAAAAAGAAAAAAATAATTTTGAGTTTCAAAATATTTTTCCACCAAAAATACTAGAAATTTGATCACAAACTCACTTTATACGAGAAATTGAGCAGAATGTAGTCCACCCCTTCTTTTTCCTTTAAGACCTGCAAGTCACTATGTAATGGACTATCTGGGTCTACCCTGTAACAAAGAACAACCACAGCACACGTCAATTTTAACACAACAATAATATTGGCTAAATTGGAAAATATGACAACTGAATGTGAGAAGAACTTACGTCCTTATTTTGACATGCCATTCATAAAGGCTGTCATTGACTAGTTCCACTGAATAAATACCTATAAAATGAGTAAGACAAACACAGGGCTCTACTTCAGTCTGTAATCATCAATGAGATGGTTCAAAACAACAGAAAATGGAGCAATGATCACATTTTTTAGCAGCCATTGGTGGAATGTTCTGGTGTGGATGCTCTAATTTAACTAAAGAAATCTGCCCAGCAGTCACCTGTCTTGTAACTCTGTGATCTGTAGATCTCCCTGAGTTCCTTCATTAGGCGGTCTGAGGCTTGCACTGAGCCAGAGACCGCACCCTGCAACAAACATTACAGGTGGTCAGAAGGACAGACACCTGGACACTGTACAACTTAGAAGATATGTTATCACAGCCACCTGAAGTAAACAAGAAAAGCACAAGTAAATGAGCGCTTACATTCAGGTGATCCTGTCTCTGGTTTTTACGGATTTTCTCCAAGATGGCCAGATTTTCCTTTTCTATCCCATCATCTTCAGACTTTTTTCCATCTGCCGGCTCCTCTTCTTTCATTTCATAATGGTCCAGGTCTTCAATGTCCTGCTGCGACAATGTATTAAGCATTTTGAGACGCAGACGACAGGAAGATATGCACAGAAAATAAGACACAATGAACTATGAATTGTATGGAACCACAGAATTGTCAAGAATATGCATAACCACCTCTCCCATTTCTTCCTCCTCTTCCTCCTCAGATGTCACCTCATCTGCTGGTCCATGCTATGGAGTGTGAGACATTGTGAATTGACAGGCTAGTTTTTCAGGCATTATGAAAAGATGTGGAATGTTATTCTTGTTGCAATGCCTACCTTTCGCTCTGGGTTAATTGGGCCAGCAGGAAGAGGTTGGTCGAGCATTTCTACATCTGGATGTTGGGGCAGGTTGTAAAGCCGACAGAGATCACAAATGAGGCGCTTCAACTGCTGAAGAAGCTGTGAAATCATCAGAAATCGACATCAGTAATAAAATTCAAACCACCATCAAAAAATTATATTAAAGTGACCATAAGTAATCTCAGCAACCCTCTGTTAAGCTAGATCCACATCGGCCAACTTACCAATGTGCTGCCTTTTCTCACATCCTCTAAGCGCTCCAACACTTCAGCCAGACTAGGGTCATCGGAGTCAACAAACCATATTGGGGACGTTGAAGGATAGGATTCCTGCAACAGAGGGCATAATAGGACATGGACATTTGGCCAATTCAGCTGGCCTGTAGATAGCTATATCCCGGTCTAAAGATAGTATTATAACATTAACAGAAAATACCATATCATTTAAGAAATCAAAAATGCTACTCTATCTGTCTGTAAAGTCTATTCCAAAGCTAGAAATGATAGAACCAATTTCAAACCAAACTTTATTTGTGCATTCTCTTAACCAGCTGTAGAATTACAAGAGTATCTCTGTGCTGGTTGACAAGTGGCTGACTCTTCCACTGGACCTTCAATTAGGCCTTGATAGACCCTCAGTCACTTAACTAGTTAATCATTGTAAACTAGCAACACCACTTATTATAGGCCTATGGTGTTTAGTGAAACAAAACATTTTTTAAATTTTGTTAAATCACTGCTGAAAATGAAATCTCAAATCTACATGTTAGCAAACACAAAGTAGACAGTAGTAACCGTCACCATTTTCAACTATTCAAACTAAGTGGACACTTGATCAGGTGTCAAGTGGCAGAGTGATTGAGAAGGAGTTTCTAGTCTGCAATGTCATCAAAGATGTACAACCTGAGGCTGCTCCACTGACACTGCAAGACTGACTTTCAGGACTCATACACCCATGTGAGCTTCATTTTGCATGACTGATAACCACTATGAAATACAACATGTAGCCAAACTCACATAACCTCACTCTAGATAATCTCCCATATAACCTTTATATCTTCACAAATTCATTCTCAAGTTAGTTGATCAGTGTAACAGCATAGATTAAGGGATGGGACAAACATCTCGTTTCTAGTAACAGAGGACTGTGGTTTCTTGGGGTTGGAAACCAAAGTGGGTTGCAGGCTGACTGATTGTGAGTCCCAACATGACATGGCTATCAAAATGTTGATGAGCCTCTGTATGGACAGAATATGAATTGTACGTATGCTTTAGCCATGGACTTAGCAAGTTGCATTCCCCTCCCAAACTTAATAAAGAGGTCATGCTTAGGAAGGGCAAATCGCCACCTAAACCTTTCTAAATATGATCATGTCATGACGGTTTCCAGTTGTCAGTGACGTGCTTATGCTTTGTGTTGATTCGCGCTAGCTTTGTAATATTAGCATTTAATTTAGCATTAGCACTGCGTAGTACAACAAGTTACAAAATGACTGATATTGTATGTGAATTAATCCAAATAATTAGTGTTGAATATGATAATACGAGGCCTAACTAGTATTATCCAATAAATATGGATGGGAAAACTTAGCTAACATTAGTTGGTTAACGTTAGCTAATGTTAATCTCCAAATCACGAGAAACCCGTCTTCTTCATATCGAGGTTAACGTTATATCGGTTTCTACAGGCTTTGGACGTTACTACCTAACGTTAGTGTACAGCAAGCTCGACCGGGATCAGCCTATTTACTGAAATGGAAAAATACATTGTAGGATAACATTACATTCAATTCTTCCTCTCTAAAGACGTAAATTATGTTGCTGTTTGTTCAGACAAACGGTTTAAATGTGTTCTTAGCCATATGTAAAAAAAAATATATATATTTAAAAAACAACAATATATATATAGAAGCGATGCGGTTAAAAGTTTCACTAAACGTTAAATAAGATATGGGTAGATGCGGTTAACAAAGTTTGCTAACGTTAGTTGGGAAGTTAGCTGTCGCAAGCTCTCATTGCATTGGTAACGCAGATATTTTGGCTAACGCGCAAAGCTAGCGTTACTTTCAGGTAGCTAGCAACGGCTAATTGCTTCGTAAAATGCTAAAGCTGACAGTAATCGATGTTTTATCGTGTATTTTCTCAGAGTGAACTTCAGGTTTGGGTTATATTATATTTTAAATCGCAGGGCTTCGTTAAATCTTGATGACAACAGGCTAAAATAAAAACCTGAACACTTTATTCGTAGTTGATTTGTAAACATGGAAGCTTCCGCGGAGTGTTTTCGTTTCAGTGAATAGTCTGTGACTAACGTTAGCTTGTGCGCGGAGCTGGCCTATCCTTACCGTGATGTTGCAGTGAATGATCAGCAGCTTTTCTCCTGTTACATTGAATTGGCAACTAAGCT
This sequence comes from Anoplogaster cornuta, assembly GCA_900683385.1. NCBI lineage: Eukaryota > Metazoa > Chordata > Actinopteri > Trachichthyiformes > Anoplogasteridae > Anoplogaster > Anoplogaster cornuta. The sequence goes on along the minus strand of CABFOP010100121.1, from coordinate 8,670 downwards.
CATCTGGCTTCCAGTCTATTATTCTGAATCGTTCGTGGTTTAGGTCAAAGATTGACTCCAAAAACTTCAATTCGGCCTTCAGCCCCGAAACCGACATCTTCCACTCATCTCAAACCAGGCCACGGGAGGGGAGAGGGGAAGTTGGGGCGGAATGCGACCGCGCAGTTGGGTCTGTGGATCTCGCACGTTAGCGTGAGAGCAACAACAAAGGGCTGGATGTTTGGTTTCACAGTGTCTGTGGTGTTCAATAATACCATGATTACCACCACAGCCATTACAGACATGATTATTATTGGTACATTATTATTGATATTGTTGATATGAAATAACATTGATGTGCTTATAAGAAGGTATAACAGTAAAGAATAGTAGAATATAGTATAAAATATATACTGTAAGGAGATAAAACACATTCAAAAGAAAAGTGGTTTAAGATAATAATAAAAACTAAGCCAAAACAAACAACTTGAGAATAATAATAAAAAAAGTGGGCAAAATCAAAAACACAAAAAAGTGTGTTTTAAATAGTGGTAAGAAGGTTTTAAGGAGCTTGTTCCACAGAGAGGTTTGTGGAAAAGAGGAGAAATACAAATGCAATACACTCAGCAGTGAACATCTAGGTTCTGAATAATGCTGTGTGACAGTGTGAGTGGGAACTTAATTGATTTATTACTTTATTAGCTCACTGTAGCAAAAATAATAATTTCAGTCTGTCTTGAAAGACACCCACTGTCTCCAGAAACTACAATCTGTATATTCAAGCTTATTTGTGATGGACTGTGGGCACATGACTAGTTCAAGCTCCATTTTCATTTCCATTTCATTCTGTGCTCCACCAGCCCTTATTAGTTCAAGTTTCAATTAAGGGCTGGTGGAGCACAATGAAACACAATGGAAATGAAAATGAAGCTTGAACTAGTCATGTGCTCACAGTCCATCACAAATAACCTTGAATATACAGATTTCCACAGTTTCCCCCCAATTAACATATTTACAACCAATTGTAGTAATGCATTTCACCAGATCCCTTTCTGTATGACTTAGTGAATTAAATGTTCTGGATACAATGAGGCAGTTACTGTACTGGGCAGTTGGTGCAGTTAGTAATCACACAATTTCCCACATTTATGATTATACTTATCATTATATACCAATCAATCCAACTTCATTCATTCAATCTCTTTACTCATTTATTCCTATTCAGGGTCACAGGGGGCTGAGCCTATCCCAGCATGCATTGGGTGGAAGGCAGGGAAACACACTGGATATGTTGCCAGTCCATCACAAGGCACCAAAGGGTCATCACATTCACACTCACATCCACACCTATGGGCAATTAGGAGTCTCCAATCCACCTGACTTGCATGTCTTTGGAGTGTGAGAGGAAACCGGAGCACCTGGAGGAAACCCAGGCGAACACACAAACACCACACAAAAAGGGTCGAGACCAGGAATCAAACCTGGGTTCTTCTTGCTGTGAGGCAACAGTGCTACCACTGATCCACCATGCCACCCATTCAAGTCATTCATACCGTATCAGGAACAGATGGAGGCCCAGGTGGCTCCTCTCCATGCAAGAGCTGTATCAGCTGGGCAACTCCAGCTCATACATAGCCCATGGCCCATAGCCCCAATGAAGGTGTGAAATTTAATTTATTTTACCCACATATACGTATAGTTATATCATTACTGCTATCGCTGTAGTGTACATCAGGATAGCTTTATCACTAGGTCCCATTTAGCATTCAAGCAACCACTAACGGATATGGTTTGAACCGTCCACCAGCAGCATCACAAGACTATTCAGATGGAAGTCCACAAGGATGATTTGTAAATTTTTCAGGCATCATTTTTTTTTCAAGACATGCTAAAAAAAAAATCTGTTGTTAGAGGTATTTCTGTATTCTGATTAAGACAAAAAAAAATCCTAGGTATCTTGAAGGTTCTTAGGATATGACTATTTTAGGTGTAGATTGTAATAACTTTTGGGCATTTATTCCTATAAATAAAAAATGTAGTGTTTGTAATGTTCATCATCTCCCAAGACTTTAGAAACTGGTAGCATTTAGTATGTGGACTCTATGGTTTAGTTAATACTATTTTGTTATAAACAACTCAGCCAATGTGACAGACAGAGTTTCACTGGGAAGATTATAGCATTTTCAAAAATAAAACAAACAAACAAGGAAAGGAAAATAGAAGACTTGTTGATACACAATCAAAGCTGCTGCTTTATGGTCTGTGTCGTTACTTAGCAACTGAGATTACACATACAATACCATTCAGATAGGTACAGAACATGAGAAAGAGGCCATATGGCCATAGTGGTCAACACTTTGGTGTTGTATTTTGTATTTTCACGTGTATTTTGAGTCTTTACAAGGCATAGTGTATTGTTTCCAAGGTTTAGATTTTGGATGAAAGCTTTGTTAGTATACTTTTGTATTTTGAGCCCCTGAGCCTCGCCTCTGAAAATGCTGCCATTGTCCAACCATTGTCCTGAGCCTAAAACCAACCAGTGTGATCAAAACGTCACCAAATGCCAACAGTGAAAACAAATAAATCCTACATTAACACACAAAACATTTATATAAGCACTCATGCATGCTAGAGTGCCATGATTATAAAATGCTAAATGAACATTAGTGAGGTATGTTCTGTCTTAAATTGCCTGTTGATCCTTTCCACTTTTTAGGAAATCACTTTTTCTTATTATATCATGGCATTTCTGCTTAATGATTCAATTGTTGATCCTCTGATTTTATGGCATTCTCATTAATGCAGAGTTAAATACATAGGAAATATAGGTGATGTGCAATGAAGGTTGCAAGCCAGACTCAAGCCTGTGGCATTACAGCACATTATATGCATGTTTGATCTTTAGACTACTGATCTAACAGGATGCCCAGAAATATAATTTGAGAGATGTGGTTTTACTCATTTATAAGGCAAGCCTTATTATACAGACAGACATTAAATACTGGGAAACACCTCTTTCTCTAGTATTGGTGTCACCTTACACTGTATTGCACTGTACTGAATATGTGTTGGCGGATCTAAGTACACATGTGCATGCTGTTATATCAGGAGCAGTTGCTCTGCCCTACAGGGAACATTATCAATCTGATCACAACTTTCCCCCATATCCATTTATGTTGCGTTCTGCTCAGTAGGGAGAACAATCTGACTCAACACCATGTGGCACAACAGCTACAACTGTTACGTATACACCTAAACGTTTCCACATCAACAGGTACTTATATATGCAGCAGTGCACACACCTTACACCAGAGGTGCTCTTCACTGAGCCCAGAACAGCCCATGATGTAACTATAATAACATGTTACGGCATTGTCATTGCTAATCGGAGGTGCTTTCACCTCTCTTTTGTACACCTTTATGTCAACAACAGTAACTGATATTGCAGTTGAATTGTCACCTGAGAGGTGGATTATTTGTACATGTAGATTTGGCTAAGTGTTACAATTTGTGGAATAATAGATAGTATTCATTATTCTGAAGTTGTTGTCTTTTGCCCCTGGTGAAAACCCTTCTCAATATCATTTGTGAAGTGACTACTGCCATGAAACACTTATTGGATCATTATGATGACCTTAGAAACCTTGGAGGGGAAGCTTCCTCTGGATGTACAGTTTGTGAATCCTTTTGAATTACCTGCATTCCTGCATAAGTGGCTCCTGAAATATGATCTGATCTTCATCTAAGTCATAACAATAGATAAACACAATGGGATGGGGAACATATTGTTCAAACATTAACAGCCTAAGGTGGAAAAAGTATGTGCGCCTCTAGGATAATGACTTCTATGAAAGTGACTAATTGAATTCAGGTGATCCAGTCAATGAGATGACATTCAGGTGTGGGTTAGAGGTGTCCTGTCATATAAACCCCCCACAAAGTTTTTTACCAACTCAAGTGACTAAGTCAAGTGACCTTACAAACGCTGACCCTGCGAGGGCAGCGACAATGGAGACTCTTGCCCAGAATGCATTGTGATCATTCATAATTTCCTGTGCATGACCGACTATGGCAGAACACGCAATATATAAGTGTAAATAAAGAAATGATATTCAGATAATTTAAACTGAATTATAAAATTAACTAATCTATAATACTGTATTTATTGCTCTGTGAAATTATTATTATGATTAATTATTAGGCCTGCTTAAGGGCAAGTGCGTTCCATTTCAAATTCTCCCTGCTCAGACTCTGGCTCCTGCTCTGCAAGTAGCCACTCATGCGATGTATGGTGCTACATATCAAGTACCGAGGGGAAGTTGAGGAGGTCTGTTGATTTTACCACCACTGTTAAACATCATCTTGTGTGAAACTGCCACATTTCCTGTATAATATGTTCCCCAATATATCTACTCATAACATACAAAAATGAGAATAGCATCCTGGCATTTTATGTGCCCTGATATTGGAGAAATATATGTACACCGAGAACCTCCTTGTCATCAAGTACTACAGGATGTCACAGAGACATCCACTAAACATAATTACAGCACCGTGTCTGTGCTGTGCAGCATGCATGGGAAAAGACCTGCTGAGCCTTTTGGTTTCTCTGGACACAGGATATCCACAGTGGGCAGACAATGAATAAATCAGGGTATAGCATGCTTATAGTAACAGAAAAAAATAAGAAAAAAGCTTTCATTTTAGTGATAATAATGATAGACAAATAGATTAGTAGAAAAATATAATTACAGCTTTAATCCAGATCTTAAAATGGAGCTACTGTATGAGAAATATGCACATGCACTCTGTCCATGTATCTCAATAAAATGAATTATTGCAAACAAGGCAGATACTTGCAACTGGCTAAGATACAGAAGTACTTAAGATATAACAGACTATTTACAGTAAGTCTTAGAATTAGAATTAGGTCATATGTAAATAACTGTTTAATACAGTATTACCTTTATAGCCTTTGCTTGGAATCAGGAGTTGTGGTAGTTCAGAACGTGAATCGTACCTATTTTGTGGTGGAAAAGCAGCTTATATGCACTAAAATAAACATTTATGTAAGTAAATGTTCATGCTTGCATTTGCTGACATGACCTGCTTTTTACTTGGTACATCACTGTCCAAATATGACATTTTCGCAGAGATATTTAGAAGGAATGACTCGTGAACAGAATGCATTCCAGTCTTCATGTATTTTACTATTTTACTTTATTTTACCTCAGTTTTGAAGTATTACAGGTGTGATAAACCGCATGCATCTGGCTTGAGGAGGTAAGGCAGAGGTATCAACACAGATGGCTGGTAAACTCACGTCATGTCAGTGCTACTGACTGCCTGGTGTTGATCTTTCTTTTGGCAGCACATGATGATCATATAATACAGGAGCCCTGCACAGAAAGGTATGAACAGACCACTTCCAATACCCTACAACATGGACCACAGACAAACAACAAACCAGAAATCCAATGAATGCAATAAGACATGTGAAGCAGGTCAACGCTTTAATATCCATAACCAAATGTTGGATGAATTTGGCCCTCTCTTTTCACAGATCAGTTCCTGACTGATGCCAAAATAAACCTCAGACATCAGATTTTTCCTCACCTGATGCAAAACAAATGATCCCTGAGCGTGACATTAGTTCTCATTAGAAACTTGATTGGTTGGCTCAGACCATTTCTGAGGAGCAGCTTTGACAATATTAACATCTGCCTTGCCAGTCTGTCCTTGCCCAGGCCACGTACTGGCCATTGAGGAGCAGCAGGAGCAGCCACACTATGGGAGGGACAAAGCTGGAGAGTATCAAGATTTTCATAGGTGTTGGATGCTCTTTGTCACGCCTGTATACTTGTGGGGTCAGCATCAGCATAAAAGCCACAACGGCAGCAATGACAAAGAATGCAGACGAAAACAGACCATTAAGGACACTGAAACTCCACCTCCACTTCTCTAAGAACATTTGAATACATTTGATGCTATAGGGCTGTTTCCAACTTCACGCCTCAGTCCTGAGAGCCAATGTCGTCTTCCTTCCATACTAAATTCTACATAAAGAGAAAAGTGTGGATAAAAAGTCATAAACTATAACATGTAGACTTTAGTGATGCATTATTAATACTGTTTGTGGGAAGGTTTGCCCTGCAGACAGGATACATTTTCTGTTCTCATTGGTTTACATAAAAGTAAGGTGTATCCATTGCGTCTGCACATACACAACCAATTGGTTTGCTAGGGATGACAAGTATGGAGCCCAGAAAAATATATCCACCCTGAAAGGTGGTTGAGGGAGGGAGGGGAAGAGGAGGGAAAGAGAGATCCTGAAGAGCTGGGGTGTCTATATAAATAGAATGACACATTGAGAATACCAACTTTGAATATCCCTACAGATGCCTACAGTGGTGGGGCTGTGTTAAATATTTCCTATCGTCAGTGGGAGCTTATAAAACAGGAAGAGATTACAGATTTCTCTACGTCTCTTACAGTGTGGTGTCTGTGGGATTTGAACAGAATATTTACAGTAACCACTAAGATAGGACAAATGTATGGTCAACATATCAGTTCTTCACACGCTTGTACAGTAGATGGCAGCAGAATTCTCTGTCAGGTGTACAAAGAACATTGCACAAAATTAATGCTGAAGCTGAAACTGTTTGCAGACAACAGGAAGTGTTTATATTATTAGTTATATTAGATGTAGAAATTAACATTTGTGTCATGCCCTTCTCCAGAGTCCGAACTAGTAGCTCACTGGTGAATTTGAGTGTGTATGTGCTAAATTAATCCATAGGAGGCAACCCCTAAAATATATTACCAGAACATAATAATTTAGTAGTAACAAACCCCTGTCACAGCTGAGCCCTGACAAATACCTACAGATGAAACTGCAGCCTCTACCGCAAACACTCAGTTTGAGGTAGAGGTATAGGCTGTTCTCAGCAGGTTAAGTAAAACAGTTTTATTACAATTTTCAAGTGTGCTAAACAGTGACTAGACCCTACCACATGTATCACCTTTATAGGGCAAAAGGCTCTTTTAGGCTGTTTAATGCAGTCCATCCAGTCTTAATGGACAGAATTTCTAGCAAGCACACCAGTTTATTCTGCCACGAAGACATATACATTAGCCCCTTTCAGCACACACAGACACCAAGGCTTTACAATTACTAGTTCACAACCAGCAGCTCCCTTCCTTACATTTCAAAACACAATAGCATCAAGCTCTCTTCAAGTGGAAATTGGTAAAAGGGCAAAACACAGGAACCTGGAGGGATCGGCTACAAGCCCAATGGCTTCATATTATGCTCAAGCACATTGCCTCACTCACTCAGAAGTCCTGTATTGAAATAAAAGATCAATCCCAGGCCACTCACTGGTATAATGTGGGTAATGTAGTATTCATGAGCTCCATTTAGTATAGTGACAAGAGAGGCCAGGCTACAATGTCACTGCCATTAGCCTATATTAGTGCAAAGTAAAATAGGATTAAAAGTCCTGCTTAGAGCCCCAAAGGCTGTAAAGGTCAGAGGTCAGGGCTTAGCCAGGTGCCCTGTAACCAACTGCTGTCCTACTACATCATTTAAGACCTACTGAATAGCAATAGTTGTTACCCATCAAGCACAGTTTGTAGTTGTGGAATTACATCCATCACATGGTCCTCTACTTTAAGTGTATAATGATCTGAGTCTTCTTGTCCGCGCTCCTCTAAAATCTCGCGGGATTTAAGATTAGACGGAAGAAAGAAAAAAAGGTGGTTCCCTGCTGCACCGGGCTGACAGTCGCGAGCTGTCCAGGTAGCCAGCGCAAGTAGTACCAGCGACGCGGTTTTTTTTTTTTGCGTGACCCGTTTTGCGTGGCAGCCTCGGCTGATTTGCAAGTCTATACCTCACATCACACATCCCGTCCAGGTCACCTTAGCGGCATCTTCCACCTCCCTCCCGTCTTCAGAGATGATACCTGGCAAACGGAGAACTGCAGTCATGTCCTTCTCGGTGGCGATATTCGGAGCACTGATGCTGCAGTGTGTGTCGTCCCAGAACGGTAAGGAATAAATACATGACGTTAAAGCTGCATCATGGAAATGCGAAAATGCGTTTTCGAGAGGGATATCTCCTGGATGTTTGTCATAAGGACACCTTTTTTAATTTATTTTTTTACAAATTGTTAATTATAAGCTATCTATATATTGAGAAGGCTATCCATCACGAATGTCTCTCCAGCACCAGAGCCTAATTAGATTAATATCCAGCATGGACCTGCTTAACGTTATAGGTTACTGGAAAAAAGAAAAACACACACACAAAAAACACATATCAACCGAATGAAGCATCGCACGTTTGAAACTAAGAGTCAATAAATCATTGATAGGCTACAATCTGTATTCGGTTGGTAGAAACCGGCTCGACGGAGAGGCCTATGCAATGTCCCTAAAATGTCCTATAGTACCGACCACGTTCTGCTCATAAGGGAATGGCTCGGATAGGGGTCTGGGAACCCGTGTGGCCTGCAGGGTGTAATGTGAAGTTTAAATTCTCTATCTTTTCCTTTGACTTGAACGCCACACGCACCATTCAGGTATGTAAGGATATGCGATATGACTCAGGAATTCAGCAATCCCAACAGTGTGTTACTAAACTGCTATCTTACACGGTGAGATCATTCTCGGTATCAAGCCAGACCTTTT
>CABFOP010100116.1:0-11989 GCA_900683385.1 Anoplogaster cornuta | reverse complement strand
CCGAGATGAGGCCGCGGTGTGCGCGATCGTTGGGCTACTACCGACACACCCATCAGATGTGTGTGGTACAGGGGGAGGGAGAGAGAGAGAGAGAGAGAGAGAGAGAGAAGAGGAAGAGAGACAGATGAGACAGTGTCGTTGCACTGCAGGCTTCTGACCTGTTATGTCAGTAACAGTGACATACAACAGTGACAGTGACTCATGCACTACTTACTGGAAAGAAAGTCCTGAATGTCCTCTGAAACAGTTTATCTTCCCCTGTGCTCAGTGGTGTGTTATTAAGTCTACTGATAACCTTCTTGTTTAAACTAAACACATGTGAATATTTCTATCAAACCAAATAGAGGCAGCTCATTAAACTGTAAACTCTGGCTGATGCAACACGTTTGCAACAGTTGATCCTGGGAGTTCGCCGTCGGTTTGCGTCATCCCGCCCATAGGGTATGAAACGAGTCTGATTCTCATCTATGGTGATTGCAACATGTTTCTGTGACTTGGCTGAGAGGTTGTGACACACAGCACAGCGAGAACCACATGCCGCTATGGATTAGACGCAGGCGTGGGCAACCGTGTGCCATGGAGGGTCGAGGGTATGCAGGTTTTCACTCCAACCAAAGACCACAGCAGGTGGTTTCACTGGTTAGTTCCTCCTCTCTGGTTGAAGGTGTGTTAATCAGTGAAATCCCCTTCTTTGGTTGGAGAGAAAACCTGCATACTCTCGGCCCTCCATGGCACATGACTTAGAGAATGAGATCAATTTGACACAAGAACTTTTTTCTCTTTGGGTGAGACTTTTTTTAAATAATCCTTGTTGGGTTTTCATGGTCTCACCTGCACCGATTGTATTCCGTCATGCTTGTCTCCGTTTTTTACCATTTGTATGTGCTGACGTAAAGAAGTAAAACGCGAGTTAGACATTCTGCTTTACTGCACCTTTTGGTAAACTATCAACTGGAGTTATGGGTATGAAGCAACTGGGTTAGGGTGGAAAATGGCCACACATGCAACTTTTGCTCAGTGTTTCCATTTCACGTGGTCCTGAATGTTGATAACCTTCTTCACCTTCTTTGCAGTGATGTCTCTTGAATATTCCTCCGTTACAGAAAAGGGCAGTAGTTTTAGGATACAAATATAACACTAGGAGAATATTATAGGAATCTGTATAAATTCACTGTTTAGAAGCACAGACACTATTGCCTTCACTATTTAAGAGACCAACGTGTCAGTAAAACTTTTAAACAGCAGATAAGAAAAGGATGAGGCCAGGATGGACACTGGAGGATCTTTGTTTTTACTTTTGCTTTTATTGATGTGTCTGTTTTTATTTTTTATATATTCACTAATTATCTGTGTATATTCTTTGAATGTTCGTCTTTTATGGCCGCAACATTGGTGTAAGCCAAAGCCAAATTTCCCCTTGTGGGACAAATAAAGTAATCTTGAATCTTGAAACTTGATCTCGATGCCTTACAAAGGCAAAGCCCAGTTACTGGCAATTTCGTCTAACAACTTAATTATTTTGCAAGGAAATCTGTTGACTGTGTCTGCATTGTAAGCCCACGCTTTTAGAGAGTCGGTTTTAAAGTAAAATTGAGTTTTTCAAAGTAGAAATAAAGGTAGCATGAATAGTGAATAGCATGACTAAGCACTGCGATCGTCTGAGGGGCTCTTCGCTCCATGCAGAGAGGAAGGTATTGTTCAACCAGCTCTCCGTGGGGGCCTGCCTCTGAGGAATGGCAGGTATTCAGAGGGGAGATCTTGTACTTGTACTCTTGTACTACTGCACACCGTGTCTCTCTATTTTATTCTGTTTATCTCTTTGCCATTTGATCTCTCTTTCTATCCATCCATCCATCCATCTATCCATCCACCCATCCCCTCTTTCTGTTTTCCTCTGGAATGCCCTCCCTCCCTGATTTGTCTGCCCAGCTTCTTTCAACCGTGTAATACCAGACGTCTGGCTGCCTTGGGGAGCGGCGGAGGCCTGGAACAAAAGCTCTGAGTGTCAGAGGGAAGACAGCTTCACGACTTTCCTCTGAAACTGCAAGAATTAGGCAACTATTGACTGGCTGTCAGCTGCAGTTGGGCAACCAGTTTTGATTGCAGTCTGGCACAAATTGGGCAAATTGATTAATGATACTGACTTTTAATTTTGCAATGCTATATTTCATAAAAAGTGTCATTGTTATAATGAACAGTGCATTGATTTATGAAGTTTGAGCACAGATAGTATATTCTGCTCTAGAGTACAGTATATTCTACTGTACTGCAATTTTTCCAGCCATTTTGTGAACTCTCTCACCCTTTACATCAGTGCGATCACATGAAACCAAAAGAGGTCAATCTGTACAATCTGTAAACAAACAGCGTCCAGGAATTATACTGACTAATGTGTACCAAAACAAACCCAGAGTAGAGGCAGACAGGACGGGGCTGAACTGTGACACATGTTTGGCAGTAGCATGGGAATAGAGGCCCTCCTGAAAATCACGGGGGCAGAGTTTGAGAACCGAAGGGCAGGATGTGAATTCCGTAGGAGCTGAGAGAGAGAAACATCATTTTCCGTCCGCACAGACAACAGAGAGGAGAGAGAGGGGTGTGTGGGAGAATGATGCATGGCAGAAGGCCAGGCATGAAGAGGAGACGTCTTACACATGGCTCTGGATAGTCGTGTAATGATGAGCTTGGAGTTGCTACCTGACTGGAGGCTGCACTGGCTCACTAGTAGACCGTAAATATTAACGCTAGGTTATTTGGAGATGCTGAGTCAACAATTGGTGTCTGGCTTTTAAGAAAACCACATAAATGTGAAATAAACATTTGTCATCAACGCATAAACCATATGTCATATTGGTTTTCCTCAAAATCCTTTGGGAAAGTGTGCATTTTCAAGTCAAAAGCATTCACAGGCATGATCTTTCACTTTTTCATGTTTTTTTTATTTTGTTTTACAAAGGTTCTTTCTCTTACGTTTTAGCGTTTAAACTACTTTTTCGCTGGATTTGACATCCTCGCTTTGTGACACCAATTTGCCGTCTACCAGAGTCTGAGTGACTGTCACCACTTTGGTCTGAACCGTCTTCTTATGATCAACGGCATCCTCCAGTCTGAAATGAATGAGAGAGGAAAAAAAAGTTTAATTAACACAACACAATTTAGTCCCATTTTGTTCACTATGGAGTAAGATTGTTCATGCTACTGTGTTTTTATTTTTAGGTTACTTAACACGTTGGACTGAACAGTTGAAGTACTGGGTGATAGTGCTGTATTGCAGTGAAGAGGATGTGTTCCTTTTGCTTTCCATATCAATGTAGCTTCATGTCATGTTTGCATGAAACTAATTTGAATCTTATTTGCAAATACAATGAGTTTCCCTGGGATGAACGAAGCTTTAACGTTGGTAATTTTAATGTACGGTGAATGGTTCGCTTTCATCAAAGGTATCAACTGCATTCTTAAGAGCAGTTTTCACTCCATTTCATAATGTTGTCTTAGTGCTGCACTCCCATACGCTACTCCCACCTGAAGTCTCCTCCTATGTCCAGCAGCCTCCTGTACTCGGCGATCTCCATCTCCAGTTTCATCTTGATGTTGAGCAGGAGCTCGTACTCTCGCGTTTGCTGCTGGATGTCTGTGCGGATCTGGGTCAGCTCAGCCTGCAGCCTCAGCATGATCTCGTTGTACTTCTCCATCTCCATGTTGTAACGCATCTCTACGTCACGCAGGGTGGCCTCCAGGGACGCTTTCTGTCGGGGGGGCGGAGGAGAGATGATCGATTGTTTGACTCACCGATGCAGCGAAGGATTGAGATGGAAGATTGCAAGCCCATTTACTTCGGCAATTAACCCTCAATTCCTCCAGTGGAGCTGCTCAGTGGCCAATAGAAGACTGTGGTTATACTGAGCAACTCCCAGGTGTGAATGTATGTAACTAACTAAATGTAAGGCAGGATTTTGCTGAAAACAAGCACGCATACTTTGTAAATGTTCCCTCTGCAGAAAAAAGGTTCCTAGAGCCAAAGATCATTATCCATTTCTGAACCTATGATACTACACTCTCACACAATGGGGTCATTATGAAAACTAAAGAAAGGCGGTCTTACCAGACTAAGCTGGGACTGCAGTTCAATATCCAGTGTCTGATACCTCCTCCTGGTTTCACTTATCATGGCTGTGGCTTCCTTCAGAGCTGTTGCGTTCCCAGTCACTTGGACCTGCACCTCTTTGATCTGGATACGAGAACAAACAGATACAGATACATAAACGCCACACACACACACACGCACACACAGAGGCAATCCAAATCGTGCCAGGCAGCGACCTAGTGTGAACAGGTGAATTAGCACTCGAGGTAGCATTTCCTCTACCTGAGATTCATGCCATGCTTCCAGCTCTGCCTTGTTCTTCAGCGCTATCTTCTCGTACGTGGCCCTCATCTCCTCCATTATCTTGGCCAGGTCCTGTCCCTTCGGAGCGTCAACATCCACCTGGACTCCAACCTGGGTGATCTGGGCACGCAGCTCAGCAACATCCTGTTGAATGGGGAAATGGTCAGGGAGTGATTTCCTGAGCAAGGTCAGCATGGGTTATCCTGTACAAAGAGGTCACGACTCAGAGAGATTCCTCAAGTGGTAGGTATTTACAGTAATTACTACTCTCCTCTCCTAAGACAAACTCTAATCCAGGCCTTCTAGTTTGTGTTTGGGAATATCCCTTACTCTATAGTACCTTTTGCCCAGATGGTGACAACAAATAAAGGTTTAACTGTGCTAAAGATTGGGTGAGGAGGATTTCTAATGCTATAATCTTGGAATTGCATTTACTCTGAAACCTGTCTCAGATATGAACAGGAAAGGGGTTAAGTATGTATATTTTATCAAATAGAAATCTCCGATCATAGATGTATAGTTGAATAAGGCCAAATTATGTTGCCGTCAACCAAACAATTTCCGATCAATCTTCCTCACCGCCTTGTGGGTCTTCCTCAGGTTGATCAGCTCTTCTTTCAGAGACTCAATGTCGCTCTCCAGGTGTAGGCGAACCACGTTGGTGTCATCCAGAAGCTTCCTCAGTCTCATCACATCGGCCTCGACTGTCTGACGCATAGACACCTCATACTCCAGCCTATTAGGAGAAAGATCAGACATTGGTTGGTTATGATAATCTGACTTTTATGTTGGAGTTTTGACCCTTTGATGTTATGATTGTGAGACTGAATAACTATATTTGTTTACAATCTGTTCAACTTTAATGTAGAGAGCTTGACTATTAAATGTAAGCATATTTGATACAGGTGGAATTTCATTTTGCGCACAAAGCTGAATACTCACTTGACTTTGAAGTCTTCTGAAGCGAGGCGTGCGTTGTCACCCGCGATAGCAAGCTCTGCATTGCCCTTCATCATGTCGAGTATCTGAGGGAGATGTAAAATAGATTTGGTATTTTTTTTGTTCTTCAGTGAGACTGTGTATATTCAATGACGCTTCATGCTTTCTTTCCTCAACCCTTATTCCGATGGCCAGTAAATGGTAATGTTCAGCTTGATGGAATGTGGGGTGTAAAAATGGCCTGGGCTGTAAATCATATCAGTTAGAGGAAAAGCAGATTATCTTTGGACAGATAGTGTCTGGCATAGCCTAAAATGGAGATTAACATGTGAAACACAGTGCAGGTAATAAATGTTGCGAAATCAAGCTGTGGAAGGGTCACATGAACTCTCTGGAATGCTAGGGATATGGTTATACAGAACTAAATACTTACAAATCACTGACTCTACCTCAGCAGGCCCTTAGCAACACTTTTTAGCTAAGGGCCCAAATGTGAAATAGACCAATAGACCAACAGACGTAGTGGTGTTCATACCACACAGTGTCCAAGGGGGGTATATGACCTATTTTCTGACAGGCACTCTCATGTCTATAGAGCTCTAAAGTCTCGACCAGTGAGACATAAGCAGACCTAGAAATTAATTCCTCCGCTCTCTTGTTTGACTCAAGTGCAATTTGAGTGGTATTTTGGCATGCTACCCTAAATTCTAAGATCATTTTAATCTTAATTTTAATGTTATTTTATTATTATTATCATTTTCAGGTGATCAGACCAAACAATACACAAAATCAAGAAGATTGATTGATGGCCCCTAGGACAGGCACTCACTTTAGCCCTCAAATCCGCGATGATGAGGTTGTACTTGTTGTAGTCTCTTCTCTCGCCGGGGCCATTGTTCTCGATGGACTCTCTGATCTTAATCTCCAGCTTGCCGTTGGCCGTCTCCAGTTTCCTCACCATCTCCAGGTAGTTGGCCAGGCGGTCATTCAGGTGCTGCATGGTTGCCTTCTCATTCCCAATGGTAAAGGACCCAGAGCTAGACCCCTGGGACTGGAGGGACTGGTAGTCATACCCACCACCGAAGCTGCTGCCGACCCTTGTGCCGTAGGAAGCGGTGGAGATCCTGGTCCCGTAGCCTCCTGCTCCTCCACTGACGCTGTGGGCATAGCCCCTCTCCGTCCGCAGAGGCATGGGCAGTGAAAGAAACTCACCACTATGCCGTTTAATGAGGGACTCCATTGTTAAAGTGTGGCGATCAATGAAACCGGTAAAGCAATGCGTCCTACCTAGCAACCGCTGGCACAGAGGGGGTTTGACTGTAGAGAGTGGAGGACAGAGGAGTCTCAGGGTGTCTTTTATACCACTCTGAAAAGGTTGTATTTCGTCCTGCCACTCCTCTCCAATCTCTATGGCTTTTTTTTACCTTCAGCCTTAGACTCTGTCCCCCCACACCCACTTTGACGGTATCGGCACTCAAAGGCGAAGAGTATGCCAACTTTATCACGTTAAGAGTGTGTAGTAAATGTGATGTATATCTGCAGTATCCAAAACAGTGATATCAAGTGAAGCTTAATGATTTACACTTTATGGCTCATCATATATGACTATGAACTCTGAGGTATAATCTAGTCATAGGCCTAGCTGTTCCTATTTGTTCATAGTTATCCATTGATAGAGTCTGGACACGTTCTAATAAGGTCACCATGATATTGGTCTTCCTCAAAAAACCTATTATTGCAAATATGATCAATGAATTAATGAATTCATTATTACGTAAAATTATTAATTATCCAGCAGTGGCTCTGGTCTTACTATCCAGTAAATGGATATTCAGTGACCCAAATTCTGTCATATATTCATGGATTCATAGAGATTGTAAGGTCGTCAATCATTCGTCTTCCATTTCCTATCACAGTCATCACCTGTTCATTTGCTTGATTTTTATATACCCTGCCATGTTGCAATAATACAACCCCATATATCTCAATACAACTGATTTTCTATTACTAACAAGAAGCTGTGCTCACACCAATATTTTTTTTTTAGAATCAACTTTATTGAAATGTCTGAACATCACAGCACATCAAGCAGACTGAACAGAAAGAAAACCAAAGATGATGATGAAATATAACAACACAGTTTTGTTTGACTCTTTTGTTAGTGTGAAACTATCAATTATTTTGGTTTGAAAAAAGCTCAATGTTCTCCAATTCTATTCAACCTCCAATTACTTTACAAAAACTTTTGTAAATGTCTGCATTCATTACCGGATGAGATCGACATACAAACACATAAGTAAAAGAAAATGATGATGAAATAAATAAAAGATGATTTAGTTTTCCTCTTATCCAGTTTGTATCAGCCAATTGAATGTTAGCACTGTATGACCGGGACGTGGTTCCCACCAATAGCAGTGACGGTTGGGATTCTAATGGTTAGTGCTGCATGAATAAGAAGTTAGAAGAACCAATTGAAGTTTTCATCAAAGTATTGTATATTTTGGCCAATGGTGTGTTAGTGTTGTGATGAAGTGACAGATGGGTGTGTCGGCTAGTGTCCAGGTGTTCAGAGGTTCTTGGTCTCTGTGTTGGAGGAAACCACCTTGCCGTCCACCAAGGTCTGTGTGACAGTCATCACTTTGGTCTTCACTGTTTTATGGTCGTCCATAGCATCGTAGAGCCTGAAGGGAAAGTTCAAGAACAAATCACTTGTCAGGTTGCCTCTCTTGAGCGGTTTTGTATGATTTTGCAAAATGAGTCAATCTTAAATCAGTAGCAAAGCTTTTAGTGTGCAGGCTGTTGATGTGCACTACAGCTCAAAACATGAAATACAGTGACGTTTTTCTTTGACAACACTCACGTGAAGTCTTCACCATCCAGCAGCCGCCTGTATGTTGCGATTTCGGCCTCCAGCTTCATTTTCATGTTGAGCAGGACCTCGTACTCCTGCGTCTGCTCCTGGATCTTGTTGCGCAGGTTTGTGAGCTCTGCCTCCAGACCCATAATGACAGAGTTAAAGGACTCAATCTCCATGTTGTAACGCATCTCTGTGTCCCTCAGCGTGCCTTCCAGAGATCCTTTCTGGTTTGGTCAGGAGAGAAAGAAAGAAACAGAAAGAACAGAATGGGTTAAAGATGACAGCGAACCCAACTCACTTATGCAAGCACCATAGCAACAGGTTGCTTGAGTGTGAAGGCTATGTCAACAAAGTAAAATGGGACTGTGTTGAAGTGAGAGTGCTGAGTAAAACATTACAGTGAGTACAGATAAGCATGTTGAGGTAAATGAAGTGTGTGCTGAGTGGTTCTCACCAGGCTCCTCTGTGACTCCAGTTCGATCTCCAAGGTCTGCAGCTGTCTGCGCAGGTCATTGACCTCTGTCTGGGCACCCTTCAGGGCCTCTGTGTTCTGGCTGACCTCACTCTGCACTTCTGTAATCTGAAGTATCGATTGAGATAGTACATATTGAGTAATACTTTATATAGGAGTGTATACAAATTAAAACATGTTAAAATAATGGATTGAAGGCCAACCATTGCTTCTTATTCCCTAAAGGCTTGTCAGACTTGCATCGTCTTCAGAAAATTATGTGATGAACATTATTTATTTTCTTAACAATCTTGAGCTACTAGCTAAACATTTACCTGAGATTCGTGCCACAGTTTGAGGTCCTCGTGGTTCTTCAGTGCCATCTTCTCATACTTGGCCCTAATCTCTGACATGATCTGGGCCAGGTCCTGTCCTTTAGGGGCATCAACATCCACCTGGACTCCTGACTGGGCGATCTGGTTACGAAGCTCCCTCACCTCCTAAACAAAAGAGAATGGGTAGAAGAATTGTTAGACATAATACAGTCTTTTAGCATTTGGCCAGGGACTATGGGTGGAAACGAGGCTCTGTTGCAGACTCTACTGTATCACACGCACAATAAAGGTGAAAATGGAATATTGTCCAATAAAATAAGATCAAAGTAAATGATGTAATTTCAAGTAAACAGAGCACTCGTGTGGATTCTACTGCTTAGGAATTGTTTTAATTGTGCCGTGCTCTGACTCCTGGCCACTTTGCTGCATTGATGAACCAAGGGTGACTTATGGGTCCTCTTAAAATGACGTGCTAAACTTCACTTCAGTAAACAAATGGCTGGGTGTTGGCTTAAGCCTTTGGATTATAGTAATTTTAATTATGTGGTGATCCGCTGTTGCCAAATATGGACAGATCTTACTGCAGAATTCCTATATTTCAGATCTCCTACAAGACCTCCATCTTCCCATTTAACCACAGTTTGCTCCTGTTAAAGAATGCCTTTCACTCTGCCGGGATAGTACGGTTTGCTGTGTGTCTGCCCTACCTAGACCTGAGATTAACCAGCAAGCAAATATTTGTTCAGGTCTTATTTCAATTAGTTTAGAACACTCCAGAAGCCAACAATGACGCAAACATCAGCCTCGAAAAGCCTGAATATAACCTTTGACTAAGGAAAGGTTGGAAGTGGAGTGAAGCACATTGTTCATCATCTATTGTGTTCTTGTTGAGATGCAGATGTGATCGCACTCACGTTGTCATGGTTCTTCTTGAGGTGGATGAGCTCCTCCTTCAGGGACTCGATCTCGCTCTCCAGGTTCATGCGGCCCATGTTGGTGTCATCGATGACCTTCCTCAGACCGACAATGTCAGCCTCCACAGACTGGCGGATGGACAGCTCAGACTCAAACCTAAACACAGGGTAGAACAGAGCGGTCAGCATAACTTGAAATAATTATGGTATACTGTAGCTGTAGCTGTATACTGTATACTGTAGCTGCTCCTGATTGGGTTTTAAAAAACTGTACTCAGTTGGGTTTGCTGTGTTGAAAAGAAGTATATTATCAAGATTTGGCTCATCAGCAACAAAGCTTTTGGCATTTCCAGTGATGTTTTTACATTCTCTGGCAGCCATAGTGGAGGTCCACTCCAATACTTGTGAACAGCTGGTTGAGTTTCTAGATGAATGACTTGGCCATCTCAACAGTATGAGATAATCCTGGTTAATTTATGTAGTGGAAACTCATCATTTCACCACTGATACATCACCGATTTTGCCCTTAGATAATGTCAGCTTGTTAGCTAACTAACTATACTATTAGCTATCTATCACAGTCCTTTGTTAACACATCTGAATTGCACACTAGCTAATGTATCTGGTAGAAGCTAACGTTACTAGTGGTTGTTGTTGTTGCATTAGCCTGCTGGCTAGTTAGCTAGCTAACAAAACAAAAAACAAACTGTTTGTTTAGGTTAATTGCGCTAATGCTTTTCAAGTTTCAACAGTGCTATGAAGTAGATATTAGGACCTAAGGGGCAAAGACAAGACAGCGTGTCACAGTAACCTGGAAACAAGTCTACCTTATCAGACAATTCACTTTTACTTATTTATTATTACCACCACCACAACAATATTTTTCAGGTATCTCTTGTATACTTTTCCGGTTATTAGATATTTAGCCATATTTGCACATAATAATTTCCATGCCAGCCATGGTTACTAGTTATGAGTTTTGTGATGCAACTGCAAAGACTGAATAAACAGTAGGCTATGACCCAGAAACAACTGACCCTGACAATCACCCCTACAACCATTCAGCAATAAAACAGGGTGTTCCAGCAGCTGTCTGGTTTTAGTTTTACAGTCTTACTTTACTCTGAAGTCATCGGCCGCCAGGCGGGCATTGTCGATGTTCAGCATGATGCGGGCGTTGTCAATGGTGGCATCAAACACCTAGAATGGGATTAGACCACAATGGAAAACATTTAGATTACGAACCAACGACAATGGGAAATGTAAACATTTACACTAAGAACAGAAAATATTTACTGTCAGAATCAATCTAGATTCTGCCATATTTGGTTTTAATATCCTTCCTTTTTAGGCAAATAAACAAATGCAGGACATTTGTTTTGTCTATTGCTGCCGACGGAAGTCATAGAAATAAAACAAATATAAAATAAATATAATGTATTGGCATCATTTTGACTTTGAGTATTACTTGTGTCACTTAGTGATACTACAGTACCTTCAGCACAGTTTACAGAATCGTTTGATACACACTGCAAGTCTCTTTTCATTTGATCTAGTATTGTGTATTAAAATCCTGTTTTTCTGCCAATGGGGTGAGATATGTTCACGTTTCAAGAATTAATTTTATTTATTTCAAGGCAGATCACTATAATGTCATCTGATTTTTGGAACAAGTTGATTTGGATCGGAAACAAGTTGACTGAAATGGAAAGAAATGGCTCAATACACAACTAAGTGACTTGAGATGGATATTTTTTGCAGTGCAAACACAATTAAAAGTTTAGTGTCCTGACACACATCTTTATTCTAGGTGTTTATTCATGATGAGATAAGTCAGTTTTGTGAAAGTGCTATTGTGTATAGTATGTGTGTAAATGAGAACAGTGCCAGAGACCAGCTGGCACCAGTATTTGCTCAGCAGTCATGGTAAGGTAGATAAGGACTGGCATGGATGGGATGGGAGCTATTGGAGGCATACAGGTGTCAGAGTCCATGAGCCAATCATTAACAGCCAAGCAGCAACTTTCCCTTTGCTGCTAAGGAACAGGATCATTCCTGTCAGCAGGATGCAGGCAGGTGATTTGCATGGGGTGGGTGATGTGTGTG
>CABFOP010100075.1:0-10330 GCA_900683385.1 Anoplogaster cornuta | reverse complement strand
CTCCCTCTCTCTCTCTCTAAAGTTTCATTGTCCCCCCTATTCTGGCGCCAGTGCCAAGGTTCCAGTCTAGCATCGTTGTGATGAAAGGTGGTAACTTTCCAACAATGGCCTTATAGATAAACAGATACCAATGTCCTTTTCGGCTCGCTGTAGTGCAGCTCCTATAGGGCAGCAGGAATGGCATTGCACAGTAATATACCCAATGTTTAATGCTTATTGTCAATCAAAACAGTCACAGTTACCATATGATATTAATAATTTATTATTCACAAAACACGTTGTAACAAAGAAGTAATTAAATAGCCTAATAGCCTAATAGCCTGTATTACACTTCACTTGACTTAACGTGGCTTGGTCCACCATGGCACAGAGGGCTCTCCACTCGAGACTGGAGACACTGCTCTGCAGCGACCCAGGAAGCAGCGTAACGTTAGGCTGGCTCCTCATCAGAGTGTCATCAGTGCCACCATGCAGTGCAAACCTAGTGTTACAACATGTTGACATTTATTGGGTGTGGCTACCGAGAGCCTGAGCAGCAGGGCCGCATTAGATCCACGGCACACAACACAGCTTTTGACCGCTGCTACTGTACCAGTGCTTATTACGTCTAAAAAAGATGCCAGACGACCTTATTGTACAGTATGGGTGATGGGTGTTGTAGCTGTCACCTGTGAATCTGAGAGCAGACTTCACACTTCATCATGAACCCTGTAGGAATACAAGTGGGGTTAAATGGCCCACCGGTAAATTGTATGATTGTACTGGAAATGTCCTGGAAATTGATTTCTTAAAAAGAGTGGGAACCCTGAAATATCAGTCTAGTTCATTAAGTGGGGCTACGACAGAGAAGACTGGCCCATCCACCTTCATTGAACCACTGTAGATTCGCTCCATTCACCCTATTGAAGTTTTGGAGTCAGGTAGGTACACTGGTGTGAAGGTTTTCTCTGAGCACAGAAAGTGACTAAAACATGAATCGAAACTTAGGTGCACATGCACAGCTCCGAAACCGCAGATCGGCTATCACTACTAAAGCTAAGGGTATTGAAGTATTCAAAAATACAAACAGTTACCTCCCGTTGTCTCTTGGGGCCACCAACAACTAATTTCTATAAAGTTACATAGTGCAGGTTTAATCAAGCTCATTCAATTTGGCTGTTGGACTTGTCGCCTTTCCTATTCATAATATTCATGGATATCAAGACACAGCCGAGGTCTGGAGAGTGTCTAGTTTTGTGACATTAGAGTGTACAGGGTTTCCCCCAGAAAAGTTGTTAGGCCCGGTGGCAAGTATCTTTTGACGGGGGCCGGCTGGAGTCGCCCTGTTCACACATGCAATGGAAATGCCAGAATAGATGAGGCAGGGACAGTCCAGTAGATGGCGGTAATGCCGACTGCCATAAAATTATAGAGTAGAAGTAGAAGAAGAAGCCGAGTTGGCTAACTTCCGGTTAGCCATATGCTAACTTGAACGGGGATAATAATTCAATCGTGTGGCTCTTCAAGACTTTCCAAATGTTATCGGACTGAATTGATCAAATTCGGATAGTGAAACAAGTCATTTTGCAGGGGTTGTGACGCTCAAAACAATTTATCAACTGTTTTACAGCGTCAATGACTCATGCTGTTTAATGTATTAAACAATTCGGATTCAAATATGGCATCAGCGGAGTCTTGTGATTGGTTTGCGCGCTTCACGTGAAAGCGAAAGATGGACGTAATATAGCCATACCCTTCCGGTATCTGGTTACCGCTAGCGCTGTGGAGTTAATATGTAAATCAATGGTGGAATCGGTGGAGATAGGAGATTGGTTTAAAGAAATGCAAACAAGCCAGCGTTTTTCCATCTATCCCATATGCTTGGGCTTGCAGTACACTGGCGGAAACCCTGGTGTCATCTCTTCTCTTTGCAAATGATGTTCTTTTGGCCTCACCTGACTGCGGTCTCCAATTCACTTAAGAGAAATTTGCAGCCAAACGTGACCTGGTCAGGATGAGGGTCATTACATCCAAATCTGGTTGTCTCTCCCAGAAAACGGTGGCCTGTGGGAGTGAGCAACTGCCCATATTAGTTTAGGTGTTTCTTGTTCACAAGTGAGGGGAAAATGATTCTGAGATTGACTGCCAGTTAGATGCAGTGGCTGCAGTAATGCTTCCATTGTATTGGACTGCGTTGGCAAACAGAGAGCTGAACCTCAAACTAAATTTACCAGTCAATCCCTCGCGGTCACAAGCTCTGGGTTGTGACCAAAATAATTACATTGTGGACAGAAATGAGGTTTCTCCCTCACTCTCTGTGACAGGGTGAGGAGAGCAAGTTGAGGTGGTTTGGGCATGTAGTAAGGATGCCCCCTGGGTGCCTTCATTTGGAGGTATGCCAGGCACAGCCAACTGGGAGGAGACCCCCAGGCAGACTTAGGACATGCTTGAGGGACCACATTTCTGGGAAAAGGACATCTGAGCCGCTTTGTTTGCCCTGTTGCCACTGCAACCCTGGCCCAGATAAGTGGCAAGAAAACGGATGGATAGATTGATGGATCCACGATTGATGGTTTTTACTTCAGCAATGGCTTCAAATACTACCATTGCAATTTAAACTTTCGTCAACACCTACTAATTCTACACCAGTAGCATAATCACAGTAATCAGAGCAACTGCAAGGTCTTTGGTACTACTACGGAAAGGCACTACACCGACATTATCCACCTTTCCTGTGTTCTACCTAGTAAAATGTTTTCAAGAACCCCTCTTCTAAGAATATTTTAATTTTTGCTCAATCCGTCAGGGAGGGTTGTCAAAATATTATTGTCCTACATATGGTTTTGAAAATAAGTCCATGGATCCTGCAAATTAACATTTTCCAGCCTTGATCTTACAATGTAACCACAAAACGACCTGACCATTGCTACACTAGCTGAAAAAAAATCCACGTGACAGGGTTAAGGTTATGTCTTGCATTATCAACTGGCCCAGGCAGGCTCAGTGTGTTTATTCAGTCTCTACATTGTCTATTGCAATGTAACATACACCTTGCTCAGTATTCAGTCCTATTGATCTTCACAACTAATAAAATTGCTAAATACATTTTGACATGCAATTAAATTCTTGTATAAGGATCAGAATCACAGGGCGGATCCAGGAATTATTTTTCACTTATAGGAGTTATTCATACTTCCGACCACCAGAGGGCAAGTGAGGGTGGAAGCAATACTGACAAGTGACAGTGACACATGTTACCAAGCCCCCAGGGTTAGGTCTCAGAAAGGTCTCAGATGAAAATTAAGTTTCTGAACATTAAAGTTATTGACTTATAGAAAACAATATCTCTCCTATATACTGTACATTTAACATGTCCTTGGAGTACTAAGGGCTGTATAACCATCTCCATTCTAGATCTTGTACTGTCTACAGACTATGAACCAGCCCACTCCTCCCTCTACTACTGCTGTGATTGGCTGTTAATGAATATGAATGCGACGTCTTCACAAAACTAGCAAAGATTTGCTGATAGGACAGGACAGGGATGAAGAGCAGACTACAGGTGGCGCTACAGTAACTAATTCAAAAAGCAAATGCAGGATTACACAAAAACTACCGGACTGATTTCCATGAAACTCACTGGAGGGGTGTTGCATGGGCCAACTTAAATGCCATAACATTTTGCCTACAGGGGTGGAGGTCTGCACTCCGAGTGCCCTTCTAGTTTATTATATATTGCATCTCTGAATGAAGATCTGTATGAATGTGCAACCACTCAATTACGAGTGCATCAATAAGGATACATTTCACCTCATTTCATTCAAACTTACTAGCCCATTAGATAGCGAATGGTTTGGTCTCAGTAAGGCTTCTGCTACACATGAAAGGGACAAATCATGAGAAAGGGTTTGCTATATGTTCCAAAGGCATAAGACAAAGTTGTGAGCTTAGTGAAAGCAAGGCTGCAGATGACTGAAATTGTAGAGTTGCAACAATTCAACAAATCTCTGGATCTTCTCAAATGTGCTGGCTTATAGATATATGCTATTAGACAATAAATGGAGAACTGTCTCGAAGTGCACTGGTCACATCTTTTCTCATGTCTCTTTCCCCTCCTGCCTTTTATCTACGTCTTGATAGTCCCCTCCTTTTCCTTTCTATCATTCCTTATTACTATCACACATTACTATTTTCACTCATTTTCTCTTACTTTTTTAGACATTTGGATTCCTCATTGACAGCCATCATCATCATCTCCTCCCCACATCTTATTGTCTCATCTCCCCACTTCTACAGGAGTCCACTTAGCCCCCTTCCCGGCGTTGAGCCCTACTGGGAGGGGCTGGACGCCAGCAGGTACAGGCCTCCACCCTCCAGCCCTCAGTGAGTCTGCCCACCATTGTCCCTTGTTCTTGCACACCCTGACCACATATAACCTTTTGCACCTTCAGCCCCAGCTCCTCAGGCTGCTGACTTGGCTGCATGCTTCTGGTCAATGTCCTCACAAGGCAACAACTATATTGGTCAGGATCTTTCTTTCAAGAAAGATGAATCTTATTTAGAAGGTCCACATCGCCATGAGTTGATGGAAACTCCAGGTTCAGGCCTACTTTCTGGGGGGCATATGTCAAATAAATAATTGATCTTGGAAGATATTGCTGAATAAATATCTGCCATGCTGGAAAAGATAGGGAAGGATGAGAAAATTGGTCAACTAATTTTCCTGTTTTTGCTTTAACTTAACACTCATCCCTATTGACTTCAGGAGTCTGATGTCATGCAAACCCACAATAGACTTCTTTTAACACTCAACAAAAGCAGTAATTTTCTCTTACCATCAATTTCCATACTTTAGGTTGAATTGCAATGCTGTTATGTAAATTATCTTTTTGATAAAAATGTAAACTCTTTACGATATCCTATTTTATCGTTTGGCAATGTCTAATGAACTACAAATTTGGTTGCATCCATATCGTGCTTCTATCTCTAGTACATTGAGCGCCCGCTTTAGCTTTAAACTTAGCTCAATTTGCCAGCAGCCATGGTTTCACTTATTATTTTAAGAACTATTTTGTGACTGAGCGGCAAGTTATTTGATTGGTCTACACTTTGCCATGTTGCTGCATAGGATATGCAGTTTTCTGACCCGTGATGACCAAATATGTACACTTTTACCCTTCATTTTTTGCCATGAAGAATTTCCCTTGGGGATTTACTTCCAGTACTAGCAGGGTAGAGCGATTGTGGAGGCTCTCCACCTCCCTTTCATGACAGCAGGGACCCATAAGGGAAAGTTAGGGTCTTTTAATATAACTTTCACTTGTCTTAGGTTTTCATTTAATCATCTCGGCTACTATATTTTGCTTCACCTTCAGCCAGTGCCATGTATTAGAAAGACTACCACCACAATCTATCAAAAACGTTATTCACAGGACCACCCTTTTTTTTATTCTCAGTTTCAGAAGGGCATGTGGGTTACCATCCAACGATCTACATGCAGAAAACAATCTATTCTAATATCCAAGTGTACAATTGGTTAAGAGTAATAAATTATATTTAATTAGTGTGTAATTTCATAGGTTTGTTATTTATAAATGAAGGGTCATAAATTTGAAAATGAAACTTTGACTACAGTAAGTCACTTTTTCTTGATTCACTAATTTACTTTTAATAAAATTACCTATTGTGCTGCTTCATTTAGAGACATTGCATCATTCTAGTGATGAGCAATTCACATGTGCAACTGTAAAAATGTGAATTGTACTTTGTGTATTCATTTCATAAAATCCCTGTTTTTTGTATAGTGTACAGCACTCTTTATGTTTAGTGAACACTTCTGTGTTCTGAGCTGTATGTGCCTGTGTGCTTTTAGTTAAGACTCCTCTAAATCAGCTCCACCCCCAAGCAACCACAAACCCTCCACCTCTTTTTGACACTTTCTGATATGTTTTACTTTGATTGACCATTATGCTTTCCCCCTCCCAGATGCCTTCAAATTAAAATTGTCTTACACTTTACCTATTTTTACCTACTTCGCTTGCCTAATAGAAAAAAGTATTTAGCGTTGATCTGCATTGTAAGCCTGTAAAATTACAGCATCGGTGCCAACCACTGCTCATGATATAATGTGTAATGGTGGAAAGGAAATGGAAAGTATGTTTAGTGAATATTTTATATAGTAATTGTATAATGATTAATTCATTATAGATGAAGATGTTGTTTGACAAAGTTAACCCAGATGTTGTTTGATAACAACCTATAATTTTGTAGCATCATTAGTAATCAATAATCCTCATTAAATGATCACTGATCATTTAATGAGGTGGTAACTTCTATGTTGTTGTATTGCCTTAATTTGCATTGTTCACGCTACAGCCAGTATGAATGAATGTCTATCTTATAGTATGAGCAGTATTACTTGAGCATACATCAAATGAAGAATGTTGTATTTTGTTAACAGTCTTTTATGGGACGAAACAAAAAATCCAGCACATTATTGCTTAAGAAACTTGAAATGACATTCTGGAATGAATAGTGATAGTGATGCATGTGCTGCTGTTACAGTTTATACTGTATGTATTACTATATTAGTTTACTATAAAAGGTGCTTGATATTTCAACATTATATTAAAGATCAGTTATATATCTTATACATAGATTTGTCTCTGCAACTTAACAAAGTAGATGTGGTTTTTCATGTACAACACCTGAAAAAACGCTTCACCTTGGCCGGAAAACTATATAGCAGAGAGTATAACATTGTTTTTCAATGGCAGCTGCCTTTGAAAATATTGTCATATAAGCACAAGCCTTAATGATTCAACTAAGAAGGACAAACCCTGGCCAAATGTTGTATTTTATCACTAAATAAAGTGACTGTGGCTTCAAAACAAATCCTGGTTTTCTTTTCCTCTTTCCTAGAAAATGCCTTTTATATTCATTGGTACAGTAACATGAATATCTTGCTAAATGGGATTACAGTTGCATGTGTAGTATCATACACTTAAAATTTCCTGTCTTCTGGAAACTGCCAAAATGAGTGTCTAAGGAGACTGAATTGAGAGTCTTGGGCTTATGAATGTTTCACTTAACATAAAGAGGGAGAGATGTCAGATACCCACTATCCACTTAAAGCTCAGGACAGAAGACTAAAAAACACTTGCCCTGATTTAGCTTTCATGTTTGCATGAGTTTGACCTGGTCTGGACAGATTTGGTATGAGATATTATATCCTTTCGAGCTTCCATTGTGGATATTCTCATTTCTGTATGGTCTCTTGAATCAAGGCCTCTCCTTTCCCACCTGCCAAGTATACCTGTCTGCCATACGAGAATGTCACAGGCACAACCTTCCGCATATGTTTTACAACGTTGCTTCAGTCCAGTCAAGTGCATACGCCAGCTCTTTAATCTTTGGACCTTCTTTTGATGTTATATATATTATGAGATGTTCCTCTAATACCATTGGTTTTGTGGGCTTGGTTACAGTATGTGGCCCTAAAACCTTGCTTTGTTTTTTGCCTTGAACTTACTGCAAAGGTTAGGCAATCTCTGTCAGTTCACCCTACCTTTACAAAGTTAGCCCCAGATTGTTCTTTACCCTCTAACCAATTAATCCAAAGTACCAAACTAGTAGTTGCCAGCCTGTCTCATTCTAATTTCATCGGTTTGCCTTTTAGCAGAGAAGACACTACATATGTGTGCACACTTTGCATACCTACATGGCAGGCTTTCTACTTATCTAACTAGCTCTTTGTGGCAGGCCTTGACCAGACAGAGTCTCTCCCACTAGATTGTGGAAGCTTTCTCCAAGGCTTACTGGAAAGGAATTGAGCTACATGAAATCAACTCAACAAAAACTATTTCCATGTTTATATTGCATTGTTTAAATTAAAGGGCAATCCCTCTGCAAGGAGCTGGGCCCCACCAAATACATTTATGAAGTTCTGCTGTTTGGATGCAACAGCCCACAGTAGGGATGGGTCGGTTTAACATTTTTCAAACTGGTTTGATAATTAGTCCAACATAATGAGAGGGTGTTTTATTTTGAAATTTGTTTTATTTTGAAATTAATTTTATTTTGACCGGATGTTCTATGCATTCCTGTGTCTGACTTCATTTTACTGCACGGAGAAGACTGTAGCGGCACAACCGAGTAACACACATTGTTTTTATTTCTCACAAACCAAGTTTTAACATCAAAATAATGAAATAATATAAGAGGTGAGCCTAGTGCCAATATCAAAATGTTCTCTATAAATAAACAACTAAATAACAAGTTAGGATGACATACAGTAAATCGGTAGTCTACTCAGTGCAATCTTCAGAAGAGACCTTAGAGGCATAACTAAACACCCTTACAGATGAAGTGCTTGTCCAAGTATATTCTGGCAACATTTGACTGCAGTGGAAAGCGGAGCTCGTTGGTTTTCCACCAGGCTAGCGGTCCTCCATCAATCACAGTTCATAGGTGTTTTATTTTGAAATTCCAGATGCTCTAGTCTATGCCTTTCCTGTGTCTGACTTCCTGCCCAGCTTGATACATTCGCTTTCGAGCTAGTGTCTTCTTCTCCATTGATCAAAGCCTCCTGTAGGTGTTTTATTTTGAAATTTGTTTTGTTTTGACAGGATTCTCGTTGCTGTGTCTGACTTCCTGCCAAGCTTGACACATTCCCTCGCTGACGCCGATTCGGAAACTGGCTATTGAGCATTTTGAACGTGCCCTGCACTAGTAATGCCAAATCCCCGTATAGTCGGTTTGCATCAAATTAAACCGGTATCAGCTTGTGGACCGAATTGAACAGGTTAAACCTGAAACCGGCCCATCCCTAGCCCACAGCATGATGCATGCTTTCTTCTTGGGGTGGACATAGGGTGCAATGATATTTTCTCCTTTTTGACTGCCAGATGTGCCATGGGAGTGTTCCTGTAACACCCATAGTTATGTGCCATACCAAATGTACCAACGTAATGGGAATTAACAGTTAAAGACAGACAGGCAGATAAGTAATACCAAAATTCCAATGACGCAATAAAAAACGGGCATATGAATCCCACATTGGAGGGCGGGGCCCACCTCCGGGGAACGGGTATTTTCATAACTTTTAATTTACATTTTTATGCTCTTATTTTCTTATCATTTAATCCAGAGGGGTTCAAGGTCTTGCTATAGAAAACGTACTGTAAACAGGACACATGGCTGTTGCAGGGATCAAACATGCAACTTTTTGGTTATGGGACAGACTCTCTAACCACTAGTTCACTTGTCCACCCACTCAAAGTAACTGTGGGTTTAAAGGTTTAATGTTTGTAGTTATTTAAGTGACTAGTGAATGACTAGAATTATGTGCCAACAAAGCCATCTCCGATTATTGCAAGTAACTAGCCCATTATTATTAATAATCCAGTTTGTTGTAATTTTTTTCCTGCCTCTTGATAATGGAATTGTGCATGTTTTGAGACTGTGTAAGGGATCTCCTCAGATCCGAGCCATTTAGGATGTGATCTCCCATCTTTGTATGCAGTTTCCTAACTGCTTAAGAAAAGAACAGTTGTCTTTAAGTAATCAGACCTCTGCTCCCACACTCTGTTAAAACACAGTCTTCAAGTAGGTCTTCACGTTGTTAAAATCTTGCCTTGTTTCTCGCCTTGAACTTACTGAAAAGGTTAGGCAATCTCTGTCAGTTCACCCTACCTTTACAAACTTAAAGGTAGTACGAGCAATTCTGAAAGTTCTTTGTTTACCTCATTAACTGCGACTGAAGAGTTGCGCCGCGCGGTGCCGAAATGTGGTGTGGTAAATGTGGTGTCCAGAAGTCCGCTTGTCCAATATAGTTCGGTTACGGTGTTTCAGTACAAAACTCCAGAGTGCGGCGAAACGCGGCTTCCTTTTCAGCGACCAAAGAATGACGAATTACATCACCGAAGTTCACCGATGTGAAGACGAGTGTTGTAAATGTGGTGTCCAGAACTCTGCTTGTCCGTTGTATCTTGGTTAGTGTTTTTTAGCGACAGAAGTCCTCATCCACCATAGTCCAGTGTTAACCAGTGTTAATTACTCGACTCTGGTTTACCGCTGATGTTGTGCAATGGAAGTGGTAGGAAGTAACGCTCGGGTACGCCAGCCAATCATTTCATTGCAGCCAAATGGATCATCTAATCATTTAATTAGAGCTGAAGGTAACGTTAACAGACACGTAGTCTGTCCAATCATTTCATTCGGACTGAATGAAATGATTGGACGTATTTATTACAGTATTACAGCTGATACAGACACCGGATTTTTTTCATTTTTTTGTCAGAGGACTTGATTTATTGATTTCTGGCAGGATATAAAGACAATTTCTACTAAT
>CABFOP010100072.1:0-13917 GCA_900683385.1 Anoplogaster cornuta | reverse complement strand
CGCGGAAAACCGAAGCAGAACCGTGATAGAGCAGACAAATGGACCCGTTACTTCAAATTTACGGAATATTTCACAGAACAAACACGCCCACTTTTTAGAAAACTCCTGTGGCTTCCTGGTCAGTACTTTTTATTTGAGATTGGTGCATTTTTGAATAAGTGGATCGGCGGCGAATGACTCGTTCCCCAGATTTTGGGGGGGTAGGAGTGAGACTCTACTGCAGTATGCTGGAGAGTCTCATGTGAGGCTAGTGGCCCTAATGTGATATTTCGACTGGTTATGAGAATGACAGAAACTTCATCCATGCAATTGTGTACTTCAAGAAAAATGCCAAATTCCTGTCTCCTGGTAAAGTTTGCGAGCCTCCTCGGACCCCTCGAGCAGAGCGCCACCGCCCCCTCATATGACTGTGGCGTCACATGACAGCAAACCTGGTTAGTGTTCAGATAGCAACAGAGGCACTTGGCTACACGGAGAGAGGCTAGCTGTTAGCTTCAACTGTCTAAACGGCCGAAATGGTGAGTGCAAGAACAAGCAACAGCTGTTCAAAGTACAGGGAAACAAGCCAGGTCGTTTTTTTTTCGTAAAAGACAACATTAACACGGGTTCTCAGTTTCACTTGTCAATGTTTATTAAAAACACTTCGTCCTATGTGACAGGAAAGCTAGCAAGGTTGGCCAAATTAGCACAGTACGAGGCCGACTCTGCTTTCTAAATTATAATTCGGCTTGCCAACAAAGCAGTAACGTTAATTAATAGTGATTAGATGTGTTGCTTATCATCCTAACAGTTGCAGCTTGGTTATTTAAGGTTAATCAGAGCTGCAAGGGGCCACGAGAAATTGCAGTGTTAGCTAACGTTAGCTGACTGTCTGGGCTAGTAGCTGCCCGGTTAACTAGCTGTAAGTTATCTGGCACAAGCAGATTAATGGCTAATGATGGCTAAGCAATATATTGATCGCGTATTGATTCAATGTATTAGTCAATGACTGATTTGTCGACATTCAAAAGCTGGCACTACTTCTCAGCAAACTGACTGCGATGTAACGTTAGTGTTGTGTTTTCTAAGTTGTTTGGTCCTGTGTAGGTCATGTTTAGGTTCCAGGGGGCACCCATGTTAAAAATGCTTCCACTCATGGTACTGCGATGCACTTGGGGTTAACGTGTCCAGAGAAATGATTGATGATTCTGCTGGTTCCTTTAGATATCCTGCTCCTACGTGCCCAAGCATGAGTCTGCCTGCTCGAGGACAGACAATATGGGTGTGGAGCTGATGTTCAATTTGAAAATAACTTACAGGTATAGCCCTGCTGAAGTGTGGATACCAAGTAGCTGTGGATTTTTTTTTTACATGGCTTTGGCCTGTGTGTTGCCATTCATGTACACACAGTCTGAGATGGTCACTTACCAACTATGCTGGCATCCATGACAACCCCCAATGGTCAAATGACACCTGACTGGAGTTCTAGTAATGCCTGCATTGTTGGTGTTGGTCCACAGCTTGAAGTGGCAGTAGTGGTAGTATTACTTAAATGATCCAACAGTTGGAACCTGTTGCATCATCAGATGATCAGATTCATGGGTGTGCTACATTTAATAACCTTGTGATCAACCGAGTGCATAGGGCATTGTGCAGAATATCAGTCACTGGCATAAACATCTGCGCACCTGGGGCATGCTGTCCAATTAGGGCTTGTCTGAGCTGGATTTGTGGTGTCAATATAAATTCTCATTAACCTCATGCAAACAAATATCAATATCACTGTTGATCTATACAGCAATGCCAACTCAAAGAACTTGTAAACTGTATGCAGCAAGTTCATTTCCTCTGGCAACAAGGTTATGTTTTCACCCATGGTAGTTTGTTTGACCTTCTGTCTGTTTGTAGGTTATCTCATAAAGTTATGAACAGATTTCCATGAAATTTGGTGGATAGATAGGTCTTGGGCCAGGGAACACTTGATACGATTTTGGTGGGGATGTGTGATTTCTGAAATTAGATGTTTTTTTGGCCACAACTCCAAAACCAGCTGAGATAGAGACTTGGTTCCTTTGCTAAAGACGTATTGTTGGCTAACAACCCACAAATAATAAACAGGTTTTATCAAGTTTTCAACTACTTCCACGAATAAATACTTGTATGTTGCACTAAAACTTTAAAGGACCCGCCACCATTTTTCAACCTTTTCTCCATCAATCAGTCCTCAGTGGTAGATGGAATTAGATGGTACTGTTTTTGTCTACTCATTCTGTATCTTGGAGAAAAGCTTTTTGAAACTCCAAAAATCCCTCTTGACACTACATGCTTTCTCTTCCTGGATTCTTGTCTCCGCCTCAAGGGGCGGTGAGCAGATGATAGCGTTCGTAGTAGAAATCATTAGCTCTAACTTGCTATTTTGCTGACTTACCTGTTGTGTCTGGCTACGTTTCTCTGGCAGCTCAATAACCAATACACACTGCGCTAAAATTGGTTTCAGGTATTCAACAGATATTCGGGTCCTCCAAATCAGCAGCGGCTAACACACTTTTCGGCCCCAAAATGATTGCTCGCAGCCGGGAAGCTTATTGGATGTCTCTGCTGATCAGTTTCCATAGAGGCTGGTTAGGGATCGTCACTAAATGAATTGCAGAGATGTACATAAGTTAAAATATTTTCAATATTTCAACAAATAAAATAAGCACTTAT
Organism: Anoplogaster cornuta; assembly: GCA_900683385.1. NCBI lineage: Eukaryota > Metazoa > Chordata > Actinopteri > Trachichthyiformes > Anoplogasteridae > Anoplogaster > Anoplogaster cornuta. Next base: position 11,232 of record CABFOP010100072.1, on the reverse strand, counting down.
TGAGACAAACATTAGGTGTGCATGATATAGCTCTATCCATGTAACACAATGATTTCTTTTTTTTGTCATCAGCTGAGAGAACGTTTTATTCTGTTTCATTATGTTCTACTCTATTGTATTCTATGTTTCCAGAGTTTCCTAGGGGGTTTGTTTGGGCCGGTATGTGAGATAGATGTACTGCTGAATGATGCAGAGAACAGAAAGACAGCTGAGCTGAAGACAGAAGATGGGAAAGTGGAGAAACACTATCTGTTCTACGATGGAGAGTCAGTGTCTGGGAAGGTAAACTGGTTTGCAATATTTTTCTAAGTCTCCTCCTCACTGAACCCCATTGCAGAGATCAACAGGGTTCAGTTAGGCAGCACCTGAGGGTTCCTGCTTATTAAATTCAGACTCCTTGGCCATGATATGATAGGAGATGGGAGATGGGAATGTTGTCTTATTTTGTCGTTATAAAAGGGGGGGATATCCTTGTTTTACTGTGTCAAAGTCAGAGACGTTTGTGGAGATTTCTGCAGTGTTGGACACACAGGCCTTGTTACAGCATGCATTTTGTCTCATGATACTTGAGTACAATAAATGTGTTTTCCTTCCAGGTGAATCTGAATGTGAAGCAGGGAGGAAAGCGACTGGAGCATCAGGGCATCCGCATTGAGTTTGTTGGACAGATAGGTGAGCCCAGTCAAATTGGCACATCTATCGCTCTGCCTGGAGTCATTGATAGGGTTCAGTTAGGTGGTACTAGATGCAATTTTACTACCTCTTATTTAAAACTATGAAGTGTTGACTGTTAAATGTAATAATTATGATGAGCAGTTCTGATGTTAGTGGAATAGGACGGTTGGATGGTAGTATCTAAATGTGTAACTAGCTCCTTTATCATGTATTGTTTGAATTGCTTATTGAGCTCACTAATGAGCAGTGGGCCTTTGTCTTCATAGCTGAAAAACGACTTGCCAACAATGTGTTGTGGGCTTCTTCATGTGGCTAAAAGGTTTAACAGAGCATGTGGTCGTCATGTGCAGCCTGCCATAGTAGAATTAAACCCTCTTTCTGCAATGAGGAACACTACACAATAAAACATTTATTACGAGAGCAGTGTGTTCAAAGAGCTGATCCTGAAAACTCACTAGGAGAGACGCAAAAGCATACTGTTCAATTCTTAAACACTTGTTATTGTTTCAAATAGATGTCTTCAACTCTAAAACTGATTTTCTGTATTCAAGAGCTGTTCTCTGATAAGAGCAACACCCATGAATTTGTGGACCTGGTGAAGGAGCTGGCTCTGCCTGGAGAACTCACCCAGAACAGGAGCTACGACTTTGAGTTCATGCAGGTGGAGAAGCCCTATGAGTCCTATACTGGAGCTAATGTCAGACTAAGGTATATTTAGCACACAGAGTACAAGACAAACTTTGTGTTCTGTTACATCCTCAATCACATGCGTCTGTCTCTGTCTGTGCATCCATTTGTTTGTTAGTCCCACATCACTTCATCGCTGTGAATGTCTTGAGGGACTCCTCTGAATCCCTGTTCTTTAGCTGACTCTGCTCTGACCTCCCTGGAGGGGGCAAGCAAAAAGAGAAACTCTCCACAGAGATCACTACATTTATTATTATCATGGTTATTATTGGTGTATTTTGTTATTGGTGTTGGTATTGATATTAGTAATGGTATTCGTATTCGTTGTTATTGTTATATCTTGGAGACTACAAGTCAGATTTTGACCAAATCTGGTTGAATAGTGCGTCCCAATTGCACTGGTCCAGCAGGGGATACTCTCACATTTCACTGAAAACATTTGATTAACATTTGGTGTGGGTGGGTGTGTAAAGCATTTCATCACAGAAGACCCATGCTTCTCCCATTCGCTTTTTCTGGCAAAATACTTTTTTCTCCTGCAGAATTGTAATTGTGTATCACAGATTGGGGTTACTGCATTACTATTGGATGACAACATGTCTAGCATTGTCTGACATTAAGAGACTGTGTTGTCTCTGTTTTCCCCCAGGTATTTCCTCAGGGTGACAATAGTTCGTCGTCTGTCTGACCTGGTCAAGGAGTATGAGTTGATTGTCCACCAGTTAGCAACCTACCCAGATGTCAACAACTCCATCAAAATGGAGGTTGGCATAGAAGACTGCCTCCATATCGAGTTTGAATACAATAAGTCCAAGTAAGACCAATTAAGTGGAATCTAAGAAAGAGTCATCATTTCTCCCTCAGCTAATCCAAATGCCTAATAAGATCCATTGAACTTTAAGTCAGTTTGAGCTGATTCTCGATCTGTGTCTCTTCGCTAGGTACCACCTTAAGGATGTGATTGTTGGGAAGATCTACTTCCTGCTGGTCAGGATCAAGATCCAACACATGGAGCTACAACTCATCAAGAAGGAGATAACTGGCATAGGTAAGATTCTAGGGTAGATGTGTAAAATAAAAATAAAATAGATCTAACACAGCTGAAAGAGATCACTGGCATAAGTGGATATGCACAACTGTATGCTAGCTCTGTAATATGCTACACTATCTTTATTCTACTCTTCTGTAAGCTAATTGTATTATTAGCCTGTCCTGGATAGGTCCTGGAAATGGTGACTAAGTATGAGATCATGGAGGAACCCTTAGACCTTTCTGTCCTGATCATCTAATGTAATTGTATGTTTATTGTTTCCAGGTCCCAGTACTACAACAGAGACAGAGACGGTTGCGAAGTATGAGATCATGGATGGAGCTCCAGTTAAAGGAGAATCGATTCCTATCAGACTGTTCCTGGCAGGTAGGCTTCGCTTCTCTTCTCTTCTCTTCTCTTCTCTTCTCTTCTCTTCTCTTCTCTTCTCTTCTCTTCTCTTCTCTTCTCTTCTCTTCTCTTCTCTTCTCTTCAGAAATTCAGTTCCACAATGCTGATTCTCTGCCACCCTTCAAAACTGTCCCATCATCCTAAACACCAAAAAAATGTCTCAATAACATTCCTGTGTATTTAATATGTTAGTAAAACCAGTGAGATACAATTGGACTAATTCCTTTCCCTCCCTTCCCTGGGGAGGCGTAGGTGGTAGCGTCACCAGTGGGGTGTTTTTAAAGGTGATGGAGCTTGAAGGCTTCAAGGGTCAGATAGGGCTATCCTAATCTGCTGAGGAGTCCTTTACAAGAATAATTGGAACTCTTTAAAAAGGTGGATGTAAGGAAAATATAAGAAATATGTCCAATGTTTGAAAGTTTCTTCAGTGTTGTCATTATAACCACTAATGTGGGCGATGTAAGAATTGAATAGGCAGTGAAACCTTGATAATATGTTGTGTGTATTCTGCACCCTTTGACAGGATATGACCTGACAGCCACCATGAGGGATGTCAACAAGAAGTTCTCTGTTCGCTACTTCCTCAATCTGGTGCTGGTGGATGAAGAGGACAGGAGATACTTCAAACAACAGGTAACACAAATACACCTGTGCAATAGTGGTGTAACGGACCGTAGTTGATCCGTGGATTAATTGCAAAGTTTAACCATCATAGTGTGAAATACAGTTTTACTGCCGCTGTTACTTTTTAAAGTAATAATAAGTAATCCCTAAATCTGGATGCAGAGTTGCAGTGAAAAGATACAGACAAGACAGATGCTGTGTTTTACTCTGAAGCGCTGAAGGCTGATTTGATTTTTTTTTAAAGCAGTTATGTGTTCACATGAACAGGGCATGTTGAATCCTAAAGAATTAATCCGGGATGCTCGCATTGCAAAAAGCAAAGAAGAAGGAAAAATAAAGAAGTGCAGTGAGTCTCCCGCATCATTCAAGTTGCATGTATAGGAGAATTTTGTCTTCCCTGTAAAATATAATGATGACGGAAGAAGGGTGGTGGACAAAACCGTTACGGTATGGAGGCATTGTGCCACGAGAAAGACATATGAAAATGGAAATACATCGAGCATGGCCACACATTTGAAGCAACATCACCCTGGTGTGTTTTTTTTTTTTTTTTTGCTGATCCGAAAAATGATCCAATCCGTGACTCAAAACCGCGATACGATCCAAACCGTGGGTTTTGTGATCCGTTGCACCACTACTGCACGCGCATTTATTAGAGACAGGGCTCCTCCAGGAGGTAGGCCTTTATTTCATAAAGCAGCAGAATCTGACATTTTCTCCCTTATTGCTCCCTTATTGTGTATTTTATCGCGTGTGGCAAAAACAGTCAGTTTTTCTTGGCATTCATTCACCCTTCCCTCTCTTTGTCTAGGAGATTGTGTTGTGGAGGAAAGCACCAGAGAAACTGAGGAAACGGAACTTCCACCAGCGCTACGAGTCGCCCGAGCCCCGACCCCAGCCACTCACTGCAGAGCAGCCGGAGATGTGAGGACTATCCTATTGAACTGAAAATACACACAGACACAGACCCCAACACTTCACTGCTGAACAGCCAGAGACGCGAGGACTATCCTGCTATCCCCCCCTTGGACTGAGAAATATATGTGTACACGAATACACGTACATATATTCATTCAAACATACCCCTCAACCAATCACCACCGAACAGCTTGAGATGTGAGCTACCCTACCACCCCCACCTCCCACCCACCAGGACTGAAACACAGATACGCATTCACTCACATCAAAACACACAAGCATACTGTACAGTCCAAGTGTGCTGACTGCAAAACTAAGAAAAGTGAGACAACCTATTTGATCTTGGCTTCCCAGACTGAGAACACACACAAGCTCTGGCTGTTGGCACTGCGACAGGAGCTTCCATTTCTCACATATTGCACAACAATCACTCTTGCTCTGATACCCCCCCTCACACACACACACCTGGAAAAGGGTAAAAGAAGGCATTTCATATAGCCTGGGTGGGGCCAGCCAGTCATTAGAGACATTCAAGGCAAGTGAGAAGTGAGAGGGTTTCAACCTGAGTAGGGGACATGAGAGGCGAAGCTGTGAGTCAAACGCTCAACGCCCCAGTTTAGACAATACAGTCCTCCTCTCATTCGTCCTTCTAGCTCAGGAGTCAGGAATTTCCCAGGTCCTAGTTGTCTCATACATGTTGCAGAGACAATGACTGTGCTGACAGTGAGGCTGCACAGCCCTCTGACGACTCTTTCCATGTGGAATTCTGCTGAACTTGTAAAGGCAGAGCTTAATGCAAAAATATCCATCTTAACTTATTCTTAATCTTGTATTTAGTCTTAAAATCAGTGAAACATTCTGCCAATGGAATGATATAAATTCACTTAATATATAAATAATACACATTTGTGTATGTTTTAAAGATTTTAAAACTCAATACAACATTACAATCAATTAAGATGAATATTTGCTGTAGTGTTCACCACTGATTAGGTGCATCAGACTACTACAGGTGCATCTCCAAATTCATCCAAATGCTATGATTTTGGGATTCAGTCCACATTTCTGTGTTTTATAATGTCAAAACTGTTTCTATGTCAACAGGCATTCTTTGATCTCCAAAGGTGCTGTGTATTTATGACAAATATTGAAGGATGGAAACCATTTATTGTCTGTACTCTTAAGTTATTTAGTGTCCATAACCGGGCTGGGGTCAGTCCACTTTCAAGTCATTCCATTCAGGAATCAGATTTTCTTCAAATTCTAAAATTCATATACTTAAAAGAAACTTTTAGAAGGGTAAGAAACTTTTCATATCCAACTTATCAAAAAATACCTGAGAATGAATGGTCTGTCCTCACTACATGGTTAGCGGTTTGAATAATTGTACAGTTTGACTAATTAAATAGAAAATGTAATGACTCCAACCATGATCAGTAGGCTGTAGCTTTTTGCCAATTTCACTTTCTCTTTCATAGAGTTCAGTGTATTTTGAGCTTGTTGGTTTGGTATAATCTAATGTGACACATGGCTTATGCCTATTGTAAGCACTGAAAGGGGTGCACTATCGAAATACTGTCAAATCCAGCCATGTTCCACTGTGATGCTCTGACCAGAAGCTTAGGTCCTGCTTTAAGGAAACACACACACACACACACACACACACACACACACACACACACACACACACACACACACACACACACACACACACACGTCGCATCACCTCTCCCGTGTGTAGGGTGAATCTGCCCTTCAACTCTGGTCTGTTACCAGTTTTGCACTTTCCCCTCCAATGGTTAAGTCTGGGAAAAGGGTCACAGGAGCTGATACCTGAACAGCACTAACTTCACCTCAGAGATCTCCCATGTCTGTAATGAGAATAATTGCTGGCACTAATATATATTGCTGTTTTATTTGGTCTTATGAACTGTGTACAATATTTTGATACTGTCTCTTTCATGTGCGAGTCATGCCGCCCTATTTTTTGTTTCACTCAACACTACGGTTCAGTTTTTCTTTCTTCCTTTAAATCACCTTACATTGTCCACCTTACATTTTGGTTTCCTTCCGTTCTGTCTTTGTTTCTGTCTGTCATAATTGTTTTGTCTTTCTGAACATTATACTGTCCCACCATCTTTCTGTCTGAACACTATACAGTTTGGTTTGGTTTATTTTAATTGCCTGTAAAGGTAATGAAGAAACACTAAAATGCCAAAAAAAAACTCTGCCCCTGTTATCCACTGCATGTTAATCTTTATACAATGTCCCATCATGCCATTGACTTGTGTGTGTGTGTGTGTATGACTGATATCTGTATATATACCCACAAACCCAAATATATAGCTAAAATGAATCAGTGAATAAAGCAAATTTATACTGAATATATTTTGATCAATACTCTTATTTAAGATTACTGTCTGAGTTAGGTACTGTAATGAGTGAGAGTTACCTCTTGTGTGACAAACAAATCCAATGATGAATTTATAAAAGTTTATATTTAAGGCATGTGATGTGAGTAATCTTACAAGTAATCTTATTTTAGGCAATATAGATTTAGCAATCTGTTTCATCTGTTTATATTTAGTTTGAGTATGTCTTCATAATAGTCACTATTTTTAGGAATACAACACTGACCAAAATATTTTAGGGAACAAATCCTGTAAATCATCACTTTACAAAGCTTTAGCTGTTTGCTTACCTTAAGCTACAAAGAGTCGTACTGCTAGCTAACTATAAGTAACTTCTATCGCGTAAAACAAACATTAAGTTTAGCTTATCAGGTTGTTTTGTGGTTTCAAAGACAATTTATTAACTAAAATCTAAGAAATGACCAGAACTGTAGCTATTTCAGCATCCTCCTTCTCTTCCTCCTCTTCACCCTCCTCACCCGCCTTCTCCCCTTCCAGATTCTCCCCCTGGTGATGTCTGGGCTATGACTTGGGCATAAGGAGAACCAGCAGTAAAGTCAATGTCTCTGACAACATCTTGGCCACTTAAACAACATTGAATAGCAGGTGAAATGGATAATACCTAATAATAATAACTTTATTTATATAGCACATCAAAACAGAGTTACAAAGTGTTCACAGAGGTAAAAAAAAAAAAAAACAGCAGAAAGACATAGTATAAATTAAATGAATCAAGTTGAAACACATGTAATTTTAAAGCCCATAACCACAGTTTCAGTCTCTAAGGGCTTCACAGTGCCCATACTGACACCCTCCAGCCTTGGACCCTTGCAGAGGACGAAGAAAAACTCCCACAAAACCTTTTAGGGGAAACAAATGGGAGAAACCTCGGGAGGGGCTACTCAGAGAGGTCGGGCGTGCAATAGATGCTGATGAAGATGGTTGGCAATCTACAGACTTGGGGTGTGTCTGCAGTTGGTGACCTTGGAGGAAACACCCGCCTTCCAGTTGCACCTGAGGAAACAAAAACCCTTCAGCTGCCTCCTTTTCCTCTTCCTCATCTACTCCCCAGCAGCAGTAAAATGATGCTTGGACTTCCTAGTTACTGCCTATGAAGTCTAAGGTGGTTCACTTCTGGTATTGATGAGGATGATGATGTCAGGATCCTGTTTTAGTATCGTAAGCTGTGGCGCTGATGGGCTGCCCTCTTAGTGTTGCTGGAAGCTGCTGGAAAACAAACAAAGACTTTCTGTCACATCTCACCGGCCCCCTTCCTGCTTTGAAAGGTTAGTCTTCTCACAGACATCCCCTTCTTCCTTACTATTTATGTCATTGTTAAATATGATACACACTGCATTGGGTGGGTCACTAAAGTGGGTGGAGTCAATTTTTTATTTACTGATACCACAAATTTGCAATGTGATGATGTTCAAATTACAATTCCTTAATAAAAACATAAAACCATTCTGTATCACTGAGGAAAGTCTATTCTGCAGGAGTGTGAAAACTTACCCTGGAAGGATTTGGGTCAGTGGCTGCATATTAGGTCAGCCCAGACCCCTGAGATCTTCAAGACACGGTTGAAGACTCATTTGTTTTCTTTGGCTTGTTAAGGTTTGTTAAGTCGTACATCCCTGGGTTTGTGTTGTGACTTCTGTGCATTTTATATTGTATTTTGTATTTATTTGTTTTTTGTTTTTTTGTATTTTACTCTTTTTGCTGATTTTAGTGCTTATTTTATTGTAAAGCACTTTGGTGCAACCTCGGTTGTTTTTAAAATGTGCTATAGAAATAAAGTTGACCTTGACCATGATCAATTCATTTCCAATTCATATCAGTCAAAATGTAAATTGAAACTGCAGTGATGACACCTTCTTTCTCAGTTTCATTGCTATTGATTGGATATACGTTAGGACCTTTTCATGGAAAAAGAATCTCAGATTTTTATTTGAAAATCCACTCCTTGAATTGAATTGAATTGAAAGTGAATTGACCCCAACCCTGTATGGGACTTATGGGACTCTACCTGGAAACTTGCACCTCTTGATTTTGTGGTCTGATTTGAGTTCCTGTTGACATCTACGTTTTTTTAATCATGTGAATCTCAACAGCACAGGAAGTTGCAATTGATACAAGGCAAGACCTAACTATTGCCACTCTCCTCAGCTTCAGCCTTGACTGAATTTGATATGGCTTCCTTACATTTTCAATGTCCAAATGGGAAAAGATCATTGGAAATGGGTGGAGCCTCTCCTAGGCTGCAGCATCAGTGCCTTTGGTCTGCTTCTCTTGGCCTCGATGCAGGGAGGCTCTGTTGGTAGGCTTCCCTCTGATTAGAGGTGGATTTTTAACTTGTGTCAAAATGTGTATCCCCTAAAAATGTGCTGATCATGCCAGGGAAGAAAATATCAAAATCATTTGTGGGTTGTTTGGGTTGCTGTGTTGCCAGGTCTGCGATTTGGACGACTTTTTAATTGTTAGGACGGGTTGATTTTTGTGTCCTGGTTGTGCTTTTATTCGTTTGTATGTGAATGACATGAATTATTATTCTTTAATCCACTATAAAATAATTTACATCTGCCAGTGGGTTGTACTTTATGTGCTTATATGTGTATCTAGTAACACAGAACAATATCTTCAACAAGGAAAAATATGTTGGGGAATTTATGAAGTCGTCACAAGATGGCAGTAGTGATTATACTTAGCTAGCTGTATAAGGCTACAGTGTTAGTACAATACCAGATTACATCAGTGAATTTGGACTATATTTTCACAGAGCTATATTTACAGAATCTGTACAACTACTCAGTATACACAGACCTATGTGGAGTGCAAATGTTTTGCAGTACATTTCATAATGGTGGGTAATGGTGTTTGACTTTAACAGAAGTGTTTAAGATTTGGCATAAACGTATTATGACTAATGGTATTGGGCTGGTTTTGATTGGCCATTGGCCATAACAGAAGTGTTTAAGATTTGGCATAAACGTATTATGACTAATGGTATTGGGCTGGTTTTGATTGGCCATTTGGTCAAAAAGACCTGGCAACCCTGGTAATCGCACGGTTAAGCAAGCCGGAAAGCGATCCATTGTTTTGCTTTTGAGTGGTTCATCTTGTTATAAATAAACCATCTTCGAGGTTAGGTTTGCAGGGGTCCTTGCGTTTTGCTTACTTGGAGTGTCCGCAGTCGTCTTTGTTCAAAAATTGCACTCAAACTCGGCAAGGATTAAAACAAACCCATTATTTTTATTATGTTAGATTATATTTTTAAAAACTAAGGCTAATTGAACTAAACAAATATTATTACATCACTTATAGAATTATTTCATGTGTATTTTTAACTCAGGCACATTTGTGGTAAGCTACTGGGCCTGACCCACGTTGTATACGAGGAGGAAGCCGATGTATTATTGACCGTCCTCTGTAGAAGTTGGCGGTTTGTCCAGCAAATGTAGACTTACTGAACAACATGAAGCAACAATACTAATAATTCTGGACGTAACCCACACAAGGTACCACCACGGGGACAGCAAGCATGTCGGTGAACCGCTGTATGTATGTGTTGTCGCGGGTTCAACGGCGAATCGGCGCTCTGACTCCCCGAAGCACCGGCGCCTCGCCTCGCGTCCCTCATCTTTCTGGATCCAGTCTGTTATTTAAACATCATCAGGCTGTTCCGGACTGCAGCAGGAGTGTTTCCTCTAACAGCTCTTCTCCTAAACCCCCCGATACATCGCTGTTTGTCCCCCTCACTATTAAGACGGATGCCTCTGCGGATGAGGGTGTGGGAGCCGAGCTCACCCAAGCTCTGGATAAAAGTGAGTTTGCTGTCTGCTAACTTTAATTCTTACTCAACTTGTCACGGTGTAGGTTAGGGGGATGATTCAGCACTCCAGAAAATAAGTGGTGTTTTATTGGTATTGTGTTAAAGCAGATGATGTTTTAGGAAAGTGGGGTAGCTGTCAGATGCGTGTTGAACTGAGATTGACAGGTGCTGGCTGGCAGCACAGCCCAGTGTGAGACAATGCACACATGACAGAAAAGCCAGTGTGTTTCTTCTCTGATGTGTGTTTCTTTTCTGGTGTGTGTTTCTCTCTGCTGTGTGTTTGTGGGGACCCTTATTGGTCAGATGAGCTCCTGAAGATCCTTAACCGGTTTTACAAGAGGAAGGAGATGCAGAAGCTGGCAGCCGACCATGGCCTGGATGGTGAGATTGGAAACCTTCTCAGCTTCTTCTGATCATCTGTTGCACATTTTGAACACTAAACATTCTCAATACATTGACACGAATCAGCTCTTCATTAACCCCTCTGCTTTCATAACAAGTGCCAACTAGTGTGTGTGTGTGTGTGTGTGTGTGTGTGTGTGTGTGTGTGTGTGTGTGTGTGTGTGTGTGTGTGTGTGTGTGTGTGTGCTTCCTCGTTCCCCTCCGGCTCCGTGAATCAAAACATCGGCCGTCTTAATTTCCGTTCAGTC
>CABFOP010100067.1:0-15278 GCA_900683385.1 Anoplogaster cornuta | reverse complement strand
CCAGGTTTTATAATACAATTAAACTGACCACAGTTTTTTCCCCTTTACTCAACCTAATGCTACATTAAGCTTAACATCCGCCAATCTCATTCAAGTATCGGCTATTGTAGGTGGGAATGGGAGTCCACTCACACACAGGTGAGCAGTTTCAGTCCCATGTTTACATCTTGGAGAAAGATGATTGATTCGCCATTGTGGTGTGATTTTATTGGGATTTGAATCATTAATAATAACAATAATATCAACAGGAGTGTCCCTAAACGCAAACAACCTTTAAGGTAGGTAATAAACTACTCACCGTTATTGGTCTCGGTGGACGAGCTGGATGATGCTCCAACGTACTAACTATCTACCACTAACGCCCGGGACACACTGCCTGCATGTGTCGCCTTACCTCTACTGCTGCGTCTCGCACACGTATGTTATTCACACAGGCAGCGTGTCTGCTGCGGCGCTGCTGCGTGGCGCTGCTGCGTGGCGCTGCTGCGTGGCGCTGCCTGCCAGCCGTCTTTCTACATTGAGTTTGCCTTTGATAATGGCCATGAAAAATAGAATGTTTCATTTAATTTCATTATAAATATAAATGTATGTTTATTTTAGGCAGAAAAAGGTTAAGCAGTGTGAAAAAAAAGAAGAAAAAAAGCCACTGGCTCAATTTAAAATATATATATTCATGTCTGTGACATATTCTACAGATATACAGTAGTGAAAGGTGGATTTCTCAGTCTAGAAAATAGGCGAGACTCAGACTCTCTAGATGAGACGAGGACTGTGTGGCTGCTCTAACCTGTTGACATGGGCACCGGAAAAAAACCACGACGCACACACAGGCACTCTATCACTTTCACTGATACACTTTAGATTAGATTAGAACTTTATTGTCATTGCACAGAGTACAAGTACTGAGACAACGAAATTACATGGTTCCCCTGGAGCCACAAATATAACATTATTTTTTAACCTTCTGATTGAAACAATAATTTAAGTTCAAACTAACACTAATTTCTAATTGGGTGGTTGGGCAGCACAAAACTCAGAAACAGAAGTTTTCTTTTGTCACTCGGTTTAAACTGTGGTAGCGAATAGTCATTTTTATCATCAGCTGTAGGCAGAGAAGGCTAGGAAAGGAGAATAGTCTAATCTAGCGAAGGTTGATTATTATTATAGAGGGGCGGCTGTAGCTCAGGAGGTAGAGCGGGTTGGCTGCTAATCAGAAGGTCGGTGGTTCGAATCCCGGCTCCTCCAGTCCGCATGTCGAAGTGTCCTTGGGCAGATACTGAACCCCGAATTGCTCCCGATGGATGTGCTAGCGCCCTGCGTGGCAGCTCTTCCGCCATCGGGGTGTGAATGGGTGAATGTAGGCAAAAATTGTAAAGCGCTTTGGGTGGTCGGGAGACTACAAAAATGTGCTATATAAATGCAGTCCATTTACCATTAGTTGGTCAAACTATTTTGTAGTTTTGGATTATTAGCTGATTATTAGCTGTATTTTGGTTAATTGTTTTATTTTCGTATCATTTCAGTTTTGATTTCACATATTATCATGTGCCATGATGAGCTGTGGCAGATGGTCAGCACCTTCAGCCACTGACTCCTCCCCCCCAGGTCCAAGACGGAGCGGTTCAGGCGCTCCTTTGTACCGACAGCTATCAGACTGTACAACAGCGCCCGAGGATCCGCCCCCCCCCCGACAATTTTAATGACACATTCACTGCACTACATGGCACCTTGCACTTGCGTTTATATATTATGTACAATATATTTATGGTTACTGTAGAATATTGTGATGTGTGAATACTGTGTGAATACTGTGTGAACACTGTGTGTATACTGTACTTCCTGTTTCCTGCTGCTGTAACACCCAAATTTCCTCCGCCCGGGGATTAATAAAGTCTTATCTATCTATCTATTAGGCTACTGCCACTCAGCAGATTTGAGAGTGCAGGAGTTCTCCTACTCATGCCGACGTGGGCTGACTGCTTTACGGTGTAGCACTGGAGGGATGACTTGTCTGCTCTTAGTCTGGTTGGAGATAAGAAGACGTAAACATGGAAACGATCACTGTCTGTTTGGAGCTTTTTGAGATGGATGAAAGTTGCGTTATGCTTAACGTGGCCGTGGTGACCGTGGTGGCCGTGGTGGCCGTGGTGGTGGCGGTTTGTGAGTGTGTTGTGTGTGTTAGCACTTCCCGCCGTTGTATCTCTGTCTTCCTCTGTCTCTCTCTAGGTTCTCAGTGTTTGGCCTTGGCTCCAGGGCCTACCCACACTTCTGCGCCTTTGCCCACGCCGTGGACACGTTGTTTGAAGAGCTTGGGGGGGAGCGCATCCTACGCATGGGAGAGGGAGATGAGCTATGTGGCCAGGAGGAGGCCTTCAGAACCTGGGCCAAAAAGGTTTTTAAGGTCGGTTTCTTGGACGCGGTCCCTCTGGGTTTGGTTACAGTTGATTATAATGGTGGGTTGTGCTAGGAATGTGTTGCTGCATTAGTGATAGCTATGTCTCGGAAATATATGCAGCATTATGCAGTATCTTTTCAGGCACACACACACATCTTAGTTATGGCTTGTTGGTTGCACATCCTCCTGTCGTTTCTGTGCAACAACGGCGATATGTATTGAATCAGAAATTATTCCTGCCTCTTTTTAAAACATCACAAACAAACATTCAAGTCCTAAAGGCTACGCCGAGGGGGATCAACCCTGCTTAGAGTGCAAGAGCCTCCTCTTCACAGTCCCGTTGTTATTCCTCTGCGACCCGGCTGCTAGGCGTGAAGAGAGGCTTTGAATAATGGTACTGATCTCGCCCCCGGCTGTGTTTCCACGTCAAGGCTGCGTGTGACGTGTTCTGTGTCGGCGATGATGTGAACATTGAGAAGGCCAACGACTCCTTGATCAGCAACGCCCGCAGCTGGAAGAAGAGCAAGTTCCGCTTGACCTACACGGCCGAGGCCCCCGCCCTCACAGAAGGTAGAGAACGGTCCCATAGAAACTGGACCGGCCTTGATAAGCGTTTAGATAATAGTACAATAAAATTAAAACTAAATGAAAACGATCTTACAGTTTAGATCCTTCAAAGTAGCGACCCTTTAAAAAAAATAAAAAAAATAAACGTTTATGTTTAAATAAAGTTTTAGTTTTGAAAAGAAATTCATACATAGGCATCAACTTCACTATTTTGTCTGACTTGAAGATTAAGCATTTAGATCAAAATGTCTTTAAGATCATGAGAAACAGCAGGTGTGTCCAAACCTTTGACTGGTACTGTAAACTGTAACTGCAGTAACTATGATTGCATCTGCCAACAGCATTACACAGTATTCACAAGAAGAAGGTGTATGGAGCAAAGATGCTAGAATCTCAAAACCTGCAAAGTTCCAAATCCAAGTAAGTTTGTCTTGTGTTTACTGGCACCTGATCATGTTCATAAAAGTCATATACCTGACATACAGTAAAGATGAACTCTTCAAATGTCAAAATCGGTAATGCTGTCAAGTAGAGTGTGGTGTTGCACATTCGAAAAACTATCTGGAACAGACTGAAAATGGCGTGGCATTATTTCGCAAATCTCTGATCTTTCGCAGCCGCTCCACCATATTTGTGCGGCTCCACACAAACAACCACGACAGGCTGAGCTACCAGCCCGGCGACCATCTGGGCATCTTCCCTGGCAACCACGAGGACCTGGTCACAGCGCTCATAGATAGACTGGAGGATGCTCCACCTGTCAATCAAATTGTCAAAGTGGAGTTCCTGGACGAGAGGAACACTGCCTTAGGTGGGTGGCTCTGTTAGCAATGTCACACTGCTTAACAAATGGGCTTGTGACTGGATGGTCGCAAGTTTGAATCCTGGATTGACTGGGGAAATCGGGGTCTGAAAAGGGAATGAGAAACACACACTGCTTCCTCAACAACCGCTGTCGAGTTGCACTTGAGCAAGGCACCTATGCCCAAATTATTCTAGTGGAGCTGCACATTGGACAACAGACTGTGGCTTGTACTGGGTAACTTCCAAGTGTGAATTCGTGTAACTGAGTGTGAAGCAGTGTGTTGCTGAAAAACAGCATGTGTGCTCAAGATTCAAGTCAAAATTCTCCTGATAAATAGATTTGATTTGATCTGACTTAAAGCCACACTAGTCAACTTTGCACGTTAGCGGCTAACTGAGAGGTCAATCACGTGAGGTCACTGTACACAGCATGTTTACCAACCGGGCCGGTCTGTGATGCTTTATAACGAAGGGAACCAAAGGGATCAGAGAGGTAAAAGTTGGCAAGTCTCTGGACGGAGCGCTGACTGCCGTTTAGGAGTTTATATTCCGCTTTTTGAGTTTTTGAGTCACTACAGACGTCAGCAGCTGTGCATTATGGGCCATCTCAGTATCTCTAGTAACAGGGCAGGATAAGTTGGGTGTGTTCTTACCTAAAACTCTCCCTTAGCTCATCTGTAGCTTTCTTCTTCAATACAGGTGTGATCAGTAACTGGACAGACGAGACTCGTATCCCTCCATGCACCATCTTCCAGGCCTTCCAGTACTTCCTGGATATCACCACCCCACCAAGCCCTGTGCTGCTGCAGCAATTTACCGCCCTGGCAACCAATGACAAACAGAAAAAGAAACTAGAGATCCTCAGTAAGGTAAATTCACTTAGTATTCAGCGCTACCATTAGCAGAGACCTTTAGCATTAGCATTATGACCCCTTCTTCGATCAGTGCTCTGCTGTTCCATTGAGCACTTGGTGTATGAGGATATCTAAGTATATATAACCAAGAATATGCTTCCTCTTCATACATACAGACATTTTTCTTTTTACAATTTATTCTGACACTCTTCAAAGAGTGACTATAAAAAGGCACCATGTGTTCAAGGCACAACAGTAACCAACATGTTGATTATGTTTGCCACCAAAATACGTAATAGATATTTTTCTCTGAAAGCCTATTTGATGCAATTTGTACTGATGAAATAATGTACAGAAGGAGTGAGCTGGCGTCGAATTAAAGCCCTTGATCGCTGTAATCTACAGCCATTGCCCCTCGCAGTGCCTCCCACAGTTCACTCTTCATTTCTCTCAATGTGTGGAAAAGGCTGGCTGAGCCCAGGCAGTGACTCATATGCTCATACATCAACTCATTGTCAAAAAGCGAGAGGAAAAGATGGAAGGAGGAAATTCAGAATAACAAGCAGTACAGTAGAATTATTGCTACTAGATACCTTTTTTTCTGAACTAAATCTCAAGCTCATCCCAGATGCATATGGCCTAAGGGATGCGTGTTATAAAGGGACTTCCTGCTGTTGTTCTCATTTTACCTAGGGTGTTTCAACCAGTGTGTCTCAGGAATATGATGGATTAGGCTCATTAATGGACACTGTGTTGCTCATTAGGAACTTGAGAACAAAGACACAGTTGGAAACAAAGCTAACTTTTTTGGCACATTGGCAGCGCTCTAAATTCATCTCCTCCAAATGTCAGCGATGACACACAAACAGTCGGGCAGTCAATGGCGAATATCTCTGCTTGTCATTGCCTGCTGCTCTCCAGTTTCAAAAGAGCAGTGTAAACCGTCTTTTCTTCTCGATACTTTTTTGGTGACTCCAGTTCCAGTGCATTTACCCCTGCCTACTCTTCCTCCCTGACCTGCCAGGGCTTGCAAGAGTACGAGGAGTGGAAGTGGTCCAACAACCCCACGCTGGTTGAGGTGCTGGAGGAATTCCCTTCCATCCAGATGCCCTCCACTCTGCTGCTCACCCAGCTGCCACTGCTGCAGCCTCGCTACTACTCCATCAGCTCCTCACCAGACGCACACCCGGGAGAGATTCACCTCACTGTGGCCGTGGTCTCCTACCGCACCAGAGGTAAGGACCACAGGCGGGAGGAGAGCTGCGCAATAGTTCAAAGATCTGAATAATCCTCAACTCGTCATTTAGGCCATTTCAAGTAATAAGCTGGCAAATTTAGTTACGTTTAAAACGTAGCTAGACTGTGCACGCTCATGCGATGTGTCGGGATTTTTAATCAATAAGAGAAGATACAATTGATCACATAAATAGTGAATTATGTATATGTAGTTGAGAAAATGTATTATGAAGTTTAATCAATGTTTTGAATTGAGGTGGAATATCCTGAATTGAGGTGTAGTTCCTTTCAACAACAACAATCAAAACTGGAATCAGCTAGCTTAGGAAAGGAGGAGTTAGTCATTTTTGTGTCAACAGCTAGAAATTAGCTTAGCAACAGTCAGCATTTTTATGCCACCAATTATATCGATGCCAAGGTTTGAAAACACGCCCATATCTGGAGAAAACTTAGATGACTCTCGAATCTGGCAAAAGATAAATATTTTCACGACTAAGATTGGTTGAATTGATAAATATAGGTTGTGGCTTAAGAAGAATGGGCCGGGCTTAGAGTGTTTAAAAACCGTAACCCAAGGCTCCGAATTCAGTCTGCTTCGAACCAGACTCATGGATGTTTGCTGTTGTCACGTGTGGAATGAGCAATAAGGACATTACTTCAGAGCTTGGACCTGTCAGAGTTTTCTTCAAGTGTCGTCTGATCGGAACTTGGAATTATAATTGGACACAGCAGTTCGGAGATAGATACTTTATTGTTAACTACCACAGATGACGCCCAAACATGTAATTTTGCGTCTAAATTTGTACATCCTAGACATTGACAATCAATGAAATATTGTAAATTATGAGTTTCAATTTTCATCAAAAGATATACATGGGATTGAACCTAAAATGTGGAAATTGATGGTAAATGGTAAATGGTAAATGGTAAGACATAAGTACTGCTGTTACTGTAGCTGTGAAGAGATGTCTCTTGAGGGCACCAGTCTGACGTCAGGCTCCTGAAGTCGATCGTCTTTCTCTGTGCGTGGCTGCAGGATACGAGATGCTCCCATTAGCAACATTCTGCCACTACATTTTTGTTTTGTGCTTTTGAGGGTCTTGAGTTGCACTTCGTTAAAAAAAATGGTATGCTAAGTCTGTTGTGTTCAAGTTTCTATTTTCTTGATGTTGCAAAAAATAAATAAATAAACTCAAGCACACCCAGTGGTATAGAGTTTTTCATTTCAATTCAAAAAGCACACACAGTGACAAGGGCACTGTGTGTGCGCGGCTCTTTTAAAGTTGCTGCCAAAAGCTGAAAAATCAAATGAGTCAGCCTTGTTGTGAAAATCTTCTGACAGCTCAAAGAAAGTCTTGGTTGAAAGTTAAGCCAGTCTGCATCATAGGGAAGTTTGACCGCCACTGGAATTACAAGGGCACATTTAGAAACAGAGTCTGCTCAGACATATATCAGAAAAGTACTTCTTATATACTAATCTGCATGGAAGAGCCTTTAAACTGCATTAGGGATATAGCTTTCAATTCCAGTGTTAATTTGAGTAAATATTTTATTACAACCTCATACCTATGATACACCTTCATGCTTGACTGAAATCAGCTTCCATGCTCTCAGCCTCTCAAGTAGTCAGCAATCACAGTTGCTCCTCACTACAGCTATATTTTTCCTTCATTTTCTCCCTCATATGTAATGTGTACTTGTACACACACACACACACACACACACACACGCTCATGAGTGTGGCATGATAATTGCATAAGCAATGGTTAGATGATAGTAATTTCCCTTTAGCAGGGAGAAATGCCCTTGGCCTTGGAAACTGCATCAGGGCTACTCTACTCGTGTTAGCTCGCGGCGCATTTGAAGAGAGTGTGAGGAGGAGGGAGAAGGTAAAGTGCTTGCTTGGTAATTGTCACTTTCAGATGGAGAGGGTCCTATCCACCATGGAGTGTGTTCATCATGGCTCAACAGGATAGAGAAGGGCGAGATGGTGCCGTGTTTCGTCCGAGGGTAAACCCAAACGTTGTTGCAATAAATTTTGTAAAGAGACGAGTGATGAACCTGTAAGTCGGTACTGTATGTCGTGTAAAAAAAATTCACAAGCTTAATAAAACATTTCTGGATGTTTATTTCTATTTTTTTAGTGCGCCATTGTTCCAGCTTCCCAAAGACCACAAAGCCCCTTGTATCCTGGTGGGTCCAGGAACGGGTATCGCCCCATTCAGAAGCTTCTGGCAACAGAGACTGCATGACCTGGAGCACAAGGGTTCGTCTGCGTTTTGTTGCAGATTTATCGATTACTACTTTGCAGACAAGCTTTACACTGGGGTTATCTACATGTCAGCATCTACACTGCTGAAAATCAATAAAGAGAGAGAATCCTCAATGTGGCGGTGGATTAAAATAGTTTGATTAAATTGTCGTTACACAAAACACTGCAGCAGCCCATTATTCTTCCAGAACAGTAAGGTAAAGGTACCTGTCCTCCCTAGGGATCGAGTCGCACCCCATGATCCTGGTGTTTGGTTGCCGGCAGTCTCAGATGGACCACATCTACAAGGAGGAGACCATCCAGGCCAAGAACAAGGATGCGTTCAAGGAGCTCTACACGGCCTATTCCAGAGAGCCAGGCAAACCAAAGGTACCGAGCCAAGCTATGGCTACTTTAAGGCTACGGATGACTCAGCTTGTCATTGGTCTTTGGACTACTGTGTGGGTTTGAAATCAAGGCAAATAAAAGGCCTTGACGTACACAGCAAGCTTTCTGTGCTTACGTTCTGAAGGGCTCATCGTCAGCCAGCCCCAAGTTGCTCTCCATCTGTTTCCATTCGATTTGTTGTTAGCAATAGCTGGTTCCTTCTCTTTAACCCTTATTATGTTACTGCTTCTCCTACTCGTCACTTTACTTGTTTATTTAACAATGAAAGTGGGATTAAATTAACTCCCCGAGACTGAGCAAACTGCTTATTAGTCTCTGGACAGGTGCAGAGGACACAATGACAGATTTGCCACAAAACGGCAAAAAAACATACAGATTTACCAAAGTCTACCTCATATTACTTCATTCCCTTTCCTGCTTTTTTTTCGATTCCCTACTCTCTCTCTCTCTCTTTCTCATGCACACTCATCATTCCCCCTCTGCCTGTTTGTCAGAAATATGTACAGGATGTACTGCGCGAGCAGCTGTCAGAGACAGTCTACCAGTGCCTGAGGGAGGAGGGTGGACACATCTACGTTTGCGGCGACGTGACCATGGCCGGAGACGTCATCAAGACTGTCCAGCAGATCATCAAGCTGCAGGGGAACATGAGCCTAGAGGACGCCGGCTTCTTCATCAGCAAGCTTCGAGTAAGAGAGCAGCGAGCATTGCACTTCACTGTGTAACAGCATGTGCTCACCGTCAGGCCACTGTACTATACAATATACCACATTGGAGCGATGGTGTGGGCTTGCTGGTTTGAATCCTGTACCAGCTGGGGAAATCTGGATGGGGCTAGTGAATGAGAAACGCTCTCCATCACTGCTGAGGTGTCCTTGAGCAAGGCACTTAACGCCCAGTTGCACCAGTGGAGCGTCTCAGTGGCCAACAGTAGAAGACTAGGGTTGTACTGGGAAGCTCCTTGGTGTGTATGTTCTTAAAGGAATACGCTGACATTTTGGGAAACACCTATTTTCCTACTTACCCATACCTAGACGAGATGTTCGGTATCATTTTCTCCTCTGTGCGTTGTTTGGGTCGGTTTTCGGTTTTCGGTATTCGGTTTTAATCCATTTTCGCATAAGCCAGCAACTCCAAAACTGTCTTATTTACATGAGGTATCATGTGTATTTGAAATTCACGTGCGGGAAAAGGCGAAAAACGAGACACGGAGAAGTTAGACGGTTGGACTATTTAACCCTCATCACTGAAATATCCTTCTGACTTCCGCGTTCACTGTTCACTCGGCTGTGCTGGTGGAGGTTTGGTCTAACTTACCAAGCATATCGCTGGAAACACTTCCTGTGCTCAACATGTCTCTTTCAAAATAAGAGATTCCTTCACAATAGGCATATGTATGTGGTATTGTGGTAGAATCTTTTATTTTGAAAAAGACACATTGAGCACAGGAAGTGTTTCCAGCGATATGCTTGGTAGGTTTTACTTCTCCGTGGCTCCTATTGACTCCCAGTCATTCTGGCTTACGCGAAAATGGATTAAAACCAAGAACGACCCAAACAACACAGAGGAGAAAATGATACCAAACATCTCGTCTAGGTATGGGTAAGTAGGAAAAAAGGTGTATTTCCCAAAATGTCAGCGTATTCCTTTAACTGAGTGTGAAGAAAGATGATGAACATGTCTCAGGTGACCTCAAGAGCAAGAACGGGTGAAACATGTCACACGTCACAGAGCCCATCACATTCTACAGGATCCATGCTGTATTTATACATGAAGAAAATATAAATACAAGGAGTAGAAAGTAAAGAAGAAATGTATCATGAATTCAGTTGGATTTAAAATGCTTCATATATATATATACAGATTTTTTTTCTCATTGATTCAGATGACAGACTTGATGGCACAAAGGGGAACAAAATTATTGTCCTTGTAACACACAGATAAACACACACATACACACTATTTTTAAAAGGGAAAAAGCTAAAAGCAATATAGAACACTTTGTCCCTTTGGTTCCCAGTCCATTAGGTCCCTGTTTCCTGTTTTGGCTCGTCACAATGGTTTAAATCCCTCAGCAGTCCTTTTCCCTGTCAGAATAAAAAATAAAAAGCACAATACAGATTCATATGCAGCACCATAAATTACACACAAAATACAAAATTGGCCGCTATTCACATGGCAGTTCCATCCACATCATATCCAACAAAAGAACACCACACAAAAAAAATCTTCTTCCTTGAGGCGCTCTCTCCCCTAGAACACTATTTTACTAAAATGACAAACAAGCAATATTTAATGCTCTAAAAAATAAATAAAAAATCCCCAAAAATATAATTATATTTGCCATGGACTTATGACTAGATTTCAAATCCCCTATCGATATCAGCATCACATCTGACTGAAATTCCCTCGTGTGTTTTTCAGTCCAGTCCAGTCTCTCTAAAATGAAGCTGCTAACGAGGAGGCAGATCCAGTGTCAAAATTAATCTAAAACTCCTCGTATACAGTAGAGACGTCCAACAGTTATTAAATATATTATGGACTGACTGGACTGTGATTGATTGACAAATGATAGTTTCTTGTTGTTTGTTTTTACCTTTTAACCATTCATAATCGTTCATGTGTGGCTGACATACAAACTCTATTTCTGCTTTGCATTGCACACAAATAACCTCTTTCCGTTTTCCAGGTTATAGCTGCAGTGACTCGTGTCATATATTAAGTTGGACATACAGAGGCGTGCAAGAGGAATGTGCTTAAAGTCAGATGCTGCAAAGACGTGTTTAAACGTTAGCTGAAATACAGTAAACCTGTAACCACACCCACACGAAAATAATCTGTGTACTGTATACCAAAGCAAGCTGTATCTGCCCCGAACTAGGGGTGGGCGATATCTCCAATATACTTGATGTATCGCGGCTTGTTCTACGTGCGATGGAATAAATTACTATATCGCGAACATCGAGTACAAATTGTCACGTAATGTTTTCCACTCAAACTTCATAGCAAGTCCTGATAATTAAAAATAGTAATCCAATGTTGAAATCCGTGTTGAAATCGGCAGGATAGGAGCACCTTGTTTAACTAGCAATGAGGTGCCATAAGTTACATTGTGATGTGTTCAACGTCTGGTCAGTAAAATGAGCATTAGGCGAAGGTAAATAATATGTCATTGTGATGTGTTCAAATGTAACATTAATCTTGGAAAATTTAGCCTTTGGCAAGAAACTTGAATAAATACTGGATATTGGATGATAAATTAGTTTGTTTTCCCAGAAATATAAAATATATATTAGAGATGAAATTATGACCTGTTTAACTTCCTAACACTAGTAGCTCTAATCAGCTGGAATACATCATTAAAACTACTAATGACAATTTATGTTCAGAAATCAAACAGTCACAGACTCACAGCAATAAAAATAAAATAAAAGCAATACCAGTTCTGTTAAAAATGTATTGTCATCTCATCTTTCCACCAAATAATAGAAAAGTATCGATAGTGGTATTGATAAAGACTCATCGTTAAGGAGTCTCGATAAGGGTATCAATAAAAATGAACGACCCCCATCCCTAATTGAGATATATATCGTGTATCGCGATATAGCCTAAAAATATTGCGATATTATGTATAGGCCATATCGCCCAGCCCTACCCCGAACTAGGCAAATAGTCTGAAATAATAAGGAATTTCCAGCCAGGCTCTTACAGAAGTCCTTTCCCAACGTGGCCATTTCTAAGAGACTTCTATACATTCCCATATTAATGCTCACTTCAAGGCAGATAGGTCATTCACTGTTCAAGGTGTTATCGATCTCTCACCCCCCCTCTCTCTCTCTCTTCCTACCTCTCTACCCCCACCATCCTCCCGTCACCAGGATGAAAACCGCTACCACGAGGACATCTTCGGCGTCACCCTGCGCTTATATGAGGTCACTAACCGCCTTCGTTCGGAGTCCATCGCCTACATTGAGGAGAGCAAAAAAGACTCAGACGAGTGAGTGGTTTGTGTCTCTTTCCACTGGTCTCCCAAAGCCTTTTTCACTGTTGTAACTCCTGATGTCTCCAGCTGCTAAGTGAGTCAGTGTCAAAATAAACAGGTTGTTTGACTGGCTATCAAAATAAAAGTTCCTCTGTGAATAAGACAGAATATAAACTCTGCATTCACTCGACATTCAGTCACTTTTGCGTACCACATATTACTGCACGTCGCATTAATGTGTATATTAATACATATTCATGTTGGATTGTGCAAGTTCCCATGAGATTAGAGGTTGTGACATCAGTTGCATAAGCTTTTAGCTACAGAATGTTATGGGCTTATGATGCAAAAACGGGTTGTTAAGGGTTGCATAACTTCTGAAATTAATTTTAATAAATGTGATTATAAAAGGCTTTATGTTAAAATGCAATAAAATACATACATTACCTGATTACCTTACCTGCCAAGAGTTATGACAGCAGTGGGCATTAGCTTTATTTGCATTTAATGAGAGAGAATGTCTAAATTAAGTGAAATAAGCAACTGATGCTCAATGGTTTTTGCAATATTTACAAATGCATATATTTTTCTGTTGCCTATTTACATTTATTTGCAATAGCATAGATATATATATATATATTTATTTATTTTTCTGTTTTTTTCTTCTATTCAAAGGTTTTTCACCTAATGATAAGTGACTAGTGAAACTAATGGAACTATCTAACTGAACTATCAAACCAAACTACTGAACCTGCCAAAATAAAAGGAGAAAAAAGGAAAAACTGTTTGGTCATTGAGTGGAATCCAATTAAAAACCTTCGGGTAGATGCATCAATCTCTTTCAAGTGGGGAGGCTGCACGTATTCTTAACATAACTTGACAGTGCCATTTCAGGATTTTCTCAGCTCGTTAGATAAGCTCAGTATCGTTTAATGTGTGACGGCACATCCTTGCCTAATTGTCCTGCTGTGAGCACATTTATGACCGAGAAAAGAAAAGTGTGAAATCTTTCCTTTATATGTGCGATGCAATGCCTCCTCAATCAGTTTGGGATTTTAAAGGTCTTCTCCATATGGCTCCGCCCCATTGAGGTTCAAGTCAGCCAGCAACATTTATTGTGCCTCCCAAGAAATATCTGTATGACTAAAACTCCAATCTGCGACCTGTGGTGTTGGAGACACAGATGTGATGTCACCCGTGGTTTCAGACGAAAACACAGTGGGTAACCATAGAAACGCGCGGAGAAGGAAGGGCCTTTAACAGGATTAGAGTGAAAGCGAGTGGCTCTCTTCCATTTCTGTTTTTGTTTCCGTTATTTGTGTGAAAATTAGACACTTCATATACCCATGAGAGCAAAACAAGGCCTACATAGCCACTATGGCTCATTAAGCACCAACATAATGCATGGAAGACTATAGTTCCTGTGTAGATTGTCACTTGAATTTTGCATTTTGCCATCAAAGCCTGCTGTTTGTTGGATGAGTAATGACTGTGACATCTCTATTTCTATATCTCTCTCTCTCTTTCTCTCTTTCTCGCTTGCTTCTCTTTCTCAGGGTTTTCTGCTCATAGGTCTGTGAATTGGAGCTTTCTGACATCAACCAATCGGGAGGACGCAGCACCACTGGTTCAAGAATACTGTGCCAATTTTTTGTACTATAAAATTTTTTTGTTTCCTTTTCTTTTCTTTTTTATATCACATTATGTTCTCATTGGGCTCTGCGATTTTGGAAGTTGGAAATGTTCTGGTCTCTGAGAATTACTTTTGCTTGTTGATGATCCTTCCAAATTTGTTTTAATTGATTTTGGTTCATAATGTGTGCACCCAGTGTAATGACCTGCCTCATCGTGAATGCATGAGCAAGACACTAATATAGTCAATAAATATAATATACTCTGTGTTCTTTAATGTTACAGTCAAAGGCTTTTATTGAAGTTTTATAATGGCAAGGAAATTCATCACAAACTCACACACAGACCCCTTCTGAAGTGTAAAATCCGCAGCAAATATCAAAAGGCTGTGAGTTCACACAAATTGAAAGTGAAAAAGCTGGAGAGAGAGAGGGAGAGGTGAAAGATGGACAGACATGGATGGAAAGGTAATCGAGACAGTGCTGACAGGTCGGTGAATAATAACATTAATAATAGAAAAAAGCTGCTTTCCTCACAACCTTGACACCTTATCTGGCATTCTGCTGGAAATCCACCCGAAATGCATCTGCCTCTTTTCCAGTTCACCCTTTGTAGCCTGTCCATCCACTCGTGACGTTATTATTATATAATATATAGAGTTTTTGCTGCCCTGCTGGAGCGCTGCTTCGTCATTCTGCGCTGCGTTTCTTGGATTCGGAAAAAGATGTGAACCGAGTTGTCAGGTGTTGTTTGTGTCAATGGACGTGGAGGGAAAAAAGGGGATAGGCATGTGAATTCAAATGTTGCTATGGATGAAAGATGAGTTGATGAGTGGTTAGAAAGTTAAGAGTCATATATTAGAACACAGATTTGTTTTTTTGGTTGCCTGGATCTAATTCTGTGTGTCTAAACGGGGAGAAATCAGATGTCTAAAGGTTTTTCATGTACTTTGTCGCCCACCTTTGTTCAAGTGTCTGATCCCCTATTCATTTGTAATGATTACCATTGTGACTCCTCTGCCTCTTGCCTTACATTTGAACTCTCTCTCTCTCTCTCTCTGTGTGTGTGTGTGTGTGTGTGTGTGTGTGTGTGTGTGTGTGTGTGTGTGTGTGTGTGTGTGTGTGTGTGTGTGTGTGTGTGTGTTGGTGG
>CABFOP010100028.1:0-11110 GCA_900683385.1 Anoplogaster cornuta | reverse complement strand
TGATGGTTAAGGTTAGGGTAAGGGTTAAGGTTAGGCATTTAGTTGTGATGGTTAAGGTTAGGGTAAGGGGCTAGGGAATGCATTATGTCGATGACAAAATGTAAAAAGTCCCCATGGGTATAGATAAACAGACGTGTGTGTGTGTGTGTGTGTGTGTAGTTTCATATTCAGTGTGATATTCAATTGGGGGTGAGATTATTTCACATTTTCAATCCAATTTCACTTTTGTTGAGGCACAATTTCTTGAAATAAGACAGAATAAGTATCAAACTAATTATTCAAACAAGCTGATATTAGAAACAAGGGGATTATCTCATCCCATAGGCAGATTTCTTTCACCGCTTAGGGAAAATTTTCATTTCATTTCATTTATTTCGTACATGGAGATGCATTACAAGTTTCTTTTATCCAAACAAATCAGTATTTTTTTTTAATACAGTGCATTCCATGGCCGAAAAGGAACAGGAAGAAGAAAACTCTTATTTTACCTGCCCCTTATAAAAAATGAGGTTTTACACTTGATTCAATTATTTATTAAGATGTATATATTCTATACTGACAGCAAAGTTATTTAGCAATAGAAAGCTCTCAGCTATAGATAGGCCTATAAACAGGCTATGTGTTTTATTCCATATTTTCTCCAAACTGCAATACCCCCCCAAAGGAGAAAATCCAACCGTTTGTGGCAGGGATGAGGAACAAGGAACATAAAGATCTCAAGCTGCCTTTTATGGAAATAGTGAGCTTGCAGCAGCCAGCATCCGGTGACAATTATGGGGGTCTTTCACCTTGGGAATAGCTTTGAATGGCTCTTCTTACTTTCTTACTTTTAGAGTGCAAAATCCCCTTTGCTAGTTGTTTTAAACGTGCTTAAGCTCAAGTGGTTCATCCATTTTCTCTCATAATGTAGACTAATTTTAAAATATGATCAAAGCCCCAGAGTGTATAAATGAGCTATAGGGTATATAGGTATATATACCCATTCATTTTTTAAATTAAACTCTTAGCTACTTTCACATATGAAACACATCCAGTTTTCTCCGGTGTTTACAAACAATACAAACATTTAATCCTCACATTTGGTTGGTGCTTATAACAACACATTGAATTCTATGAACATCTTGGTCTCATGCTTGCTTTTACCTTGGTTTTAATTTCTACTTATTTATTTGAGTAATTTTTTTTTATACCTTTTAATGTTCACAGCTCTCTCTTAGTGCTATTGCTTTTTCTCTTGCTTATGTTCTGATTGGTTTAGGCCTGAGTACTTTTATCACATGTCAGTATGTTTTAATAGTGTTTTCGTTGTGTGTTGTGTTGTGTTTGTTTTTTAATTGGATGCCAAACTGGATGTTCTCTTATTGCTGCAAAACAAATCTACCTACGGTATTAATAAAGTAAACTGAACTGAACTGAACTGAACTGAACTTTCTAACAATTTCCTCTGATTTGTTAATAGACATCTAAAACCACCTATCAGCCAATATGGCCTATGACAAAATAATCTTGCAGATTTTTGCAAATCACAACATGTTGACTTTATTTTCCCCTTCCCTACGCACCAAATTCTAAATGGGTTGAGCAAAGCTGCAGGAATGGGACAGACACCAGTAAATCAACCATAGCTGTGCAGGCATCATGGAGGCTAATCACTGTAAACAATGGAATGACATATCATCAAGGTGTGGAATTTCACAGCTTTCTTCAAACACCAGAGATCATATTCTTCGCAGTTTCTTGCTCACGCATTTGCTGCTGCAGATGAACAATAGCATGTTTGTGTGTGCAATCAATCAAAAGCCCATACAAATGGTTAGTTTGGCAAAATAAAGCCTGTCTCCTCTCCTTCCATTACATCTGCTCCTTTGTGCAGCAGCAGCAACACGCGCTCCAAGTGGTCGACGATAAAGGACCATGAATCATCAGGGTTTCTGGCTCGCTCCCCTGGTGCACTCGCGAGCTCCAAGCCCCATGCAAGCTTCCAGCTCCAGCGCTCCAGTGCTCCAAGCTCAGGAATTTGGGCCTTCAGACTACAGTCTGCATCAAAGCAATTTATAACCTCTCTCCCTGCAGCTCTGACCCCCTTCGTCAGTGTCTGGCGGCCGACCCATTGCCTTTTATAGGCTGTGTTTTAATTGCAGGGTAAACATTTGAGTCAGTGAGATGCAGAGCAGGAGAAGTCGGATAGGGAGCTGACTTGGCGGCTGTGATTGAGGAGGTTAGGAGAGGCAGGGGCAGAGGGGAAGGAGGCAGAGAGGCAGTGGAGGTGTGAGGAGGCCTGCAAGAGGTTCACGCTGTCAGATATCAGCTGTGAGCAAGTTGGAGGGTGTCAGTGACCTACAAAAACCTCTTTCGCTCTATGCATCTTAGTTGGGGTGATATTTGGGAGGACACTTTCCAAGTATTTGACCGTTTAAAATCAGTGACGCTCATATACCATAACAACTTACAGACATAAATGATCAAATCACGTAATTATAACTAAGAGTGTTAATAACGTGTAGAAATAACCAAATCATCTATGGACAGCAAAAGGAAATAGACATCTATAGATAAGGCACCGAACAACAGATGGTCAATAGGGGTCATTGTTCCGATATTCCCTATAGATGACTGACCTCTCCTGGACAAACACAGAACAGCAGGACCTGATCCATTATTTATGTGAATCATTTCTGTCATAACTGGTCCCATCTGTGAGCCTGGCCTCTGCAGATGTTGCTTAACTTCATTAAAGCGCTTAGTAATTCACGTTGGAACAATGACTGCTGTTGGATTACAATAAGCCCTATTCATGATCTATCAATCCGCTGTCATTCGCGTTAGGAGGGGGGGCTCGGAAAGAATTTGATCTGAGTTTCAAATGGACAAATGGCTCTATTGTCCTCCAAAATCAGGCTGGAAACAAGTAATCTTTCCCTTTGAATATTATGAGACTGGCTTCCTCTGATGCTCTTCACCTCCTCCTACACTTCAGCACTTTTGGCAGCAGCAGACTCCAAACTCCACCCCCACCTCCACCCCCTAGTATTATAACAGGGTAAGAAAAAGTAGTCTTTGTATCCAAAAAAGAAATGCTTTAATAAAAGGAAATAAATAGTGTTCAATGGCAGTTTGAATCCATTACAGGCATGGGTTATTGCACAGCTCCAGAGACAGACACACTTTCCAGAACACCCAAAGTTAAAGCAACAGTCATATCTGAAATAAACTAAAGGTGTATTTCATTCAACTCACCCACAATTGTGAGTCATGCCCAAAAGTGAATGATGTCAAATGGATGTGGGCCCTTGTTTAATAGCATCTGGACATTTAAAGGTTGACTCTGTGACAGATTAAATTGCAGACACAGTGACAGAACTTTATCCTTTTAATTACCCATGGCTTCAAATTGCTCTCACCCAGAGTGAGAACATGTAACATTTCCCTGATGTTTGTAACACCTTTAACAAGAAAAACATAATCCTGTCACCATTTAAATAACAAAAATATGTACAGGAGATGCTCATGTAATCAAAATCTAGCTGTCTAGATAGCACTGGCCTCCAGTTTAGTTGCTAAATAGTTAGCAATCTGAGATTGAACATAGTTGACATTCTGTGCTTGATTCAGACTGAGGGTGGACCTTCACAAAAGTGTTGTCTATACTCTTACTTAGCCCCATGGGCTATGTCCATACACACCTAGTGTGATATTAAGATGCAGAGGCAACAGCGGAACTGTCCTTGTATGTTTCTCTAAAACAATTAAGTAGAGGTGTTCAGATTACAATAGCCTACGGTCTCAAAGGTCAGTTGCATGGCTGCCTTCCGAGTAACAAAGTATGTTAGGAGAAGAGTTACAATCACTGACCGTTTACTGTATATCAATGCTTTGTAACATACATACCAAAATTAATACATAAGAGCAATGGTCATTCCTTTATATTTGATGAGTATGTTCAAGTTCCACCAGATGACATTTAGAAACACTTTCCCTTATTTGCCACTACTTCACTTTTCTGGTCCTCTTAAAAGGCAGTCTCGGTCTGCTTCAGTAAATAGGCCTTTGACCACATGACACAGACATATGCAATGGTCCCAAGAAGAACATTAAATACCAATAAATGGGATCCATCCAGTGGTGGACCAGTTCACAGCCCTTGATTGTGTAAAACAGTGAGGCAGCAGCTTGCGTCATAGCAAATCAGACTAAGCTCTTCGATGACAACGATGATAATATAAAGAAATAGTAGGACACAAAGGAAATTTGACACTGAGCAAGTCTGACACATGTAACACCACAAAGATTAATCCGAGGTTAGTTCCATTTCTTCATCCATTGCAATAGTCTTATAAAAGATTTCATTAAAAATCCAAGTACAATGAGTGATTTTCAAGTCAGTGAAGAACAAAGTATTTTCTTAGATGTGTTTGTGGTGGCACTCTCTGCAATGTCCTCCTGTTCCAACATTTACCATTAACATGACACCATGCAAAGTGAGTAAGCGTTGTAACTTCATAATAAGCCATAAACATGTGATTACACTTTTGCATAATCATTCCTGGGTGTGTTTAAAGCACTATTATCACTGGAGAAAAGCCCTCATACATGCTCTCACAATCACAAGCCAAGATTAATACTTCCTGACATTCATTTTTGTTTTTTTAGAAAAAATAAATAAAAGATCATAGTTTCTTTGTGGGGTAAATTTGCAAGTGGTCTATAAGATGTGTGAATCATGTTCGTCTAATCACTGTAAAATGGGAGTGGTTTCAAGAATGGAGTGACCCTTCTTCCATGCAGCTAAATGCACAAGCTCGCATAGATGTAAATGGTATATTGTAACGTGGCAAATCACCAAAAAACATTCTCTCGGTTTGCTTGAAGGCGGCGAACAAGTTACATATACGTTTGTGCACAGTGCACCAAAAAACACATGAAAACTGAGTGAAAAAGAAGCTACTCCCCCACTTCTTGGAGTATGAATTAGCCTTAGCTTTACTGAAGCCTAGCAGCTTAAGAAACTAGACTCATCATAAAAGATATTTGGCCACCAGTTTGAATCTTATTTTCCAAGATGAGATGCACGTTTATATTCACAACCGACTAAAAGGCTATGATAAAACCTTTTTTTTCCTTTTAGAAAAAATAAATCTGATTCATTGATTTATTCTGGATATCAATGTAAATGTAGTGCTGAAAAGTCTCCATAACCGATCCTCTACAGAAGTAGGGAAAGGTCTTGTGGTGTCATTGTTCTGAATGAGACCTTTTGCCCAATAATTGAACAAAAGACTCTGATTGGACATTCAGATTGTATACATCAGGAGCTTTTTAGACCACGATCTGGAAAGACCTGATTTTGTCTTTGTTTGATTCATAAATTGTGAGTAAGAAAATAAGTATACATATACATATACAACCCTAGATAACTCCAAGGATTCAAAGTTTTCCCAATAACATTGCATGAGAGAAAGGAAAGGACATGCTATGATATGAGCCTCAAGTGGTTGTAAACCTCTCTAATATTATCATCTAGTTTGTTGTCATTTTTCTGTTAGCGCTAGAGAGACATGCAGTTTCTTGTACTGACACAAACATTAGTTCTGAAAAACTAATCACAAAAGGAGTGAGTCACTTTCTGTAAGTATAAAAAAAAGAAAATGGTGATCGTTGAAATGGTGGGTACACTGTAGTCACTAAATGGTAAAAATAAAACAGGCTAACTCAATATTGATGGTGTGTTCTTGAGTAAAAAATAAAAAAAAACATTAGAATGTTCAGTCTCTTTTTCTTTATATTTACCAAATATTAAACGGAAAAATAAAATACCCTACGTTTTGTTGGGAAATATACTTAAATACATAAATATTCTACATAACATAACATTGTTTGGCCAATTTTGAAAGGCATTGAGTTTGCTCTTCATCATTCAGCGTTTGAGATGTAGTAGCATACAGTTAAGGTTCTTATTAATAAAACCACTAATCTCACACCATCTACCTCCTGCCTGTCAAATCAAAGGGAACAGATCAGAACTGACAGCAGTGCTAAGCGTGGTTCAGGCTCCTCCATAGTCTGTGGTAGAGAGGAGAACCATGGCTGCTAAGAACTATGGATACTTAATAAACAGGTTGCAGTGGCTTCATGCAAGTTAAGGTTGGAGAATCTGGGATGAAGAGAGAACTCCCTACCTTTGGGTACACTGGACTGTTCCACATGCGTTGGACTTACCCCAATGATCTCATCCCCCATGTTAGACGGGGTTACTCTTCATAGTGGCAAAGGGTTCACCTCCTTAGGGGTTGGTGGTCCACTGTCACCCTTGGGGTGAGCAATTGTGCGTACAAATCATACAAAGTGAGACAAACGTCTGTATACCTCAGAGTGAAGGTATACGTTAGCATGACTTCCAGGGGTTAACGGGGTGGAATCAGAGGCAGAGACAGGGAAACATATACAAATCAGTGTGCAGTGTTGGTAAGTGTGTGTTTTAGCGGAGGTCCTCTCTCTCTCAGTCGGGCTCCAGGTTGTCTTCTGCTGGTTCAGAGGGTACGTCTCTCTGCTTGTATATGAAAGTCAACAGGAAGAGTGCTATGTCATGCGAGCACCAGTAGCCTGTGTGCGAGGTTACTGCTGACCAATAGCGGCTCTCCACCAGACCCTCCCGGAGCTCAAAGTCGACACGCCGCTCCAACTCCACTGGAAGACAGAGACAGAGATAGAGTCACTAGTAGAGAACTGATATACAGTATTATTTACAGGAAGTACATTTCTCAGTTCTAGGCCCAATACACATTTTAATGGACATTATGGTTCTGATCATATTTCGCATTAGGTAGGTAAGTGAACTAACATGACGTGTCAGCGATGGTGGAGGTGGACTGAGTCATAGTGGAGAGGCTGTATGCTGATTGGCTGTCTGGCCGCTTCTGCTCCTCCCCTTCAGTAGTGGCTCCTCCCTCCACTCCCCCGGACACCGAGGGCTGGCTGCTGGAGCGAGAGAAACGAGAGAAAAGGATGCCCCCGATGCCCTTCCCTATGCTAGCCGCTCCTAAAGCGAGGGAGGGTGGAAGGGAGAGAGAAGAATGTAAGATGAGGAACAAGCAAAGAGAGAACAAAGTCTTATTTTTATTTTTTATTTTTTTACGTATATATTGCAATTCCATGTTTTGCAAAGAGTTTAAAAAATCTAGGCAAAATGTAGTCAAGCTGCATGAGTCTATTCTACTCCTCTCCACATGATGGCATAGTTGTTACAGTACTATGGCCAAAGAGACATCCGACAGAGCCCATTTCAGATACTGAACCGTACGGTACTGGTGAGAGGAATCTGCTGAGTCAACACAAACACACACAGCTGTGCCATCTAAAAGTAGGGCAGATCTCTGCAAGTAAAACTATGGGAGAACAGATCCCCCCTACAGAGTGAGGACCATGTCTACAGTGTAGTGTAACGCTCTCAGTTCTAGTTCTGGACCACCTACTGTCTATCCATGGGTAGTCAGAACACATCAATGGATTTTTTATTTTATTTATTTTATCTTTGCAATGTGAAACTATCTGCTCTGGCCCAGATATTTCATTTTCACCTACTGTAGTCTATCCCCACACAGCTGTGGTAAATGAAAGCATATGTGACCCATTCTGGTTTTATTCATTTATTACAGCTCCTCTGGACTGGTGTGCAGCAATAAACCACATTATATGGTTTTAGAACTAAAACTGTCTCTGTCATTAGCGGCTCTGTCTGTCTTACCCTGTAAGCTGCCAGATATATTCATTACGAGAACTAGCTTTACAACACTTGTCGAATGAGTCTTCCAGGCATGTGCATTACCAGAGCTAGGTTTTGGACCAGCATTAGAATAGTGTAGAGCCTTACCCAGTATGCTGGCCTTGCCCAGACTGGTGATAGACTCTCCGTAGTGCCTGCGGATAAGGACGGGGGAAGTGCTGGGGCTGGGGATGCTCTCCGTGTCAGACGCTGGGTCTTTCGTTGGGTTCAGGAATGTAGGCCGGATCTCGTCGTATGATGTGGGATTGGTGGCGCTGCACCTGATAGAGAAAACAAAACACCAGCATCCATGAGGTAGTTTGACGGCAACGTGAGAAATAACTGTAACGCCACTATGAGAAGTCAATAAGTAAAGAGCAGAGATTCTTACCAGTGTATCTGAACAGGTGCTATGTTGCTGTAATGTTTCAGGATGAGGGGCTCCAGTCTGTAGGCCTGAAGAGTGCATTACAACTACGGTTAGCCCAAGGATCAAAACTGACAAAACTAGGTAAAGCATATACACTGCCAAATAGGTACACGGCATATTTTCAATTTTCTATTCACGTCAGCAGTCTTTTGATAGTGCTGGAGGAAGCCATAAGAGTGTGAGAGAGTGAGTTGCAAAGGTTTGGTTTAGTTAAACACTGCCTGCGGAGGTTGGCAAGCGCAGGAGAAAATATGAAATTCCTCCTACATAAAGCACAACCTAAATGTGTGTGGGCTAAGTCAGCAAATAAAATAAAATAAATCTATGCTATCATAACCCGCCTGCGTGGGCTGGGGCAAGTAAGGGAGACTGACCACAGGGTCTGTGGGATGGAAGACATTGAAGAGCCTCTTGCAGATGGGGGTGGGTAGGATGTGGTCCTGGTGGCAGCTGGTCCCAGGGCGGATCCCTCTCAGGGCCAGGAACACCGCCAGAGGAGAACCCATACAGAAGAAGTTCTCCACCTGGAAGACAGACGAGCACAAAGATGCCATAAATGTCCTGATGGGAGTCTTTGGTATTGACCAGGGTGGAGATGTCATCTGTCAGATGTCTCCTTCGTAGACTGATTCAATATTAATCTTGATACGCAGCCATTCAATACAGGAAAGACATCTTTCAATGATTCTATTCAACTGCATTCATTTTTTATTTGATCTGACACAATGTGATTCGATAGAATACAATTTGATTGCATTACTTGTTATGGTGACCTTATTTTGAATCTGGTTGTTATTGTGGTGGGAAATATGTTAAGAATTAACATTATCAAGATAACTGATTATCAACATTATCCAAATAACATTTTGCTGTGACACAATGTACCTTTATAAATTAATTTCTCAATGTCCCCTATATTTGAACCCTGAACCATCCCTGTAAATGGGAATACCACTGACATTCAATATTCCCTATTTCCCTGTCTGCAATTCAGTTTGGATATGATAAGACTTTATTAATCCCCGGGTGGGGAAATTTGGGTAGCATATATATAGTAGCATAAATATATAGTAAGAAATATATAGTCATACAACATCTTTGACTTCATCAGCAAAACTCAAATGACTCATTCTGTCCACTGCAATCTATGTTACTTATCCATCCAGAATAATGTGACATGGTAATGATTTCCACGGAGTGCATTTTACCTTAAATTTGAGGGGTGGAGGTGCTGATGGTTTAGAGGCCTCCAGGCCAAGGAGTTGATCTTCCAGCTCTCGTAACCTGAAGAAAGGGGCAGAGTGTGAATACTTTACAGTGTGAAATTACATTTGTGATAGTATTGCTGAACAAATTCAAAATAAAGTATACTCACACCTATACATTACTACTACCCCAAACCTTCCAGACAAACACACACCTTGTGAGACTCCAGTTATCTGCCTCTTTTTACTCAGGCCCCCACAACTCAACCCTGATCAAATGTACGCTGCCGTGATGTGGGGCATTTCAGACACTATTTTGATGCCAGCAAAAGCAGCGTTTTAATGACATTTGTTTTAGTTAGAGAGAAATAACATCTAAAAATAATTGACAACAGGATACATGTTTTATAAAGTCACTGATTAGCCAGCCGTACTTATTCCTTGTGAGCTGCAGCTGCTCCAGCAGGTGCCTCTCCTTATAGGAGACCCAGCGCAGGTCCAGCTCCTCTTCCATGGCATGGTGCTCCTGCAGACAGAAGCGCACAGGGTCCCAGCCGGTCATGATGTCGAAGGTGATGACGCAGCCGAGGGAATGAGACACAATGGAAACCTTGCCTCCCCTCTCCTCGAACTCGGGGTTCCGGGTGCAGAAAAGCGAGTAGAGTCGGTTCAGCTCCTGAGTTAGGCCTTTGGTAATCTAGAGAGAGACAGGGAAGGGAAGAGTTGACATTAGGGAAGAAGACGTCAACACAAAAAACATGGAACATATTGTCCAAACGCTTGTCTCACCTCGTCCCGATAAAGGGGGCTGGTGTAGTACATGATGTCCATGGCGCTGCTGTTGAGAAGGTCTCTCAGTCCTCTCACTTTGTCTGGTGTGATAGAGTCTACCGTATCTACAGAAACAGTCCACCAATATCATGATGCGCAATACAAATGCAGCTTTGTAGCATCAGGATACAAATTCAGTGCTACGTTATTCTCGTATTCGTTCTGTGGAATCAAAACACTTCAACACCAAAGAGTCCCTGGAGCATATTGTTTCATTCACCCGGGGAAGAGTTTTCAGCAGTTTTCAGCTCGTTTTCAGCAACACCCATTTTGACTTAATTTGACATTACATATCTCGGCTTATGCCCAGACAAATAAACAAGTTTAAAACATGTCATGGAGTTATTGAGAAAGCGCTGACATGTTTCCTACGGATCCAAAAACCTGACTTAAATTTTCCACATCAATCACTCTGTAAATGCTGCAATGGATGAGAACGGCTCTGCTCACTCAGCTGAGACATGACCACTTATAATAGG
This sequence comes from Anoplogaster cornuta, assembly GCA_900683385.1. Taxonomy (NCBI): domain Eukaryota; kingdom Metazoa; phylum Chordata; class Actinopteri; order Trachichthyiformes; family Anoplogasteridae; genus Anoplogaster; species Anoplogaster cornuta. The sequence continues at coordinate 406 of CABFOP010100028.1, read as the reverse complement.
CCTATTATATACACTGTAACACAAAGGCACAGCACATCAAGGATGAAGTACACTGTGTCCTACCAGAGGCAGAGATAGACAGAGATAGACAGACAGATAGAGATAGGAGATACAGACAGAGATAAACAGATAGACAGACAGACAGAGATAGAGATAGACAGAGAGACAGAGATAGACAGAGAGACAGAGAGAGATAGATGGAGAGAAAGAGACAGAGACAGAGATAGACGGAGAGACAGACAGAGATAGACAGACAGATAGAGATAGAAGGAGATACAGACAGAGATAAACAGATAGACAGACAGACAGAGACAGAGATAGACGGAGAGACAGAGACAGACAGAGATAGACAGAGATAGACGGGGAGATACAGAGAGAGATAGACGGAGAGACAGAGAGAGAGATA
>CABFOP010100026.1:0-10382 GCA_900683385.1 Anoplogaster cornuta | reverse complement strand
AAGAAATGAGCTTTGAGAAATTAGTAGAAACATCACTGCAATTAAAGTACTCAGGCACCATTTAGATGTAAAAAGTAACTCAATCGAACTCTGTCCAGTGTCCAGCTGATGTCCTTCACTGTTCTTCACACATTCTCCCCGGTCATTTGGTATTGTACCAGATTTACAGATTTTAACCATTCTCCATATCCCTCATTTACTCAAATCCTTAATCCATTTCCCCCTTTAGAACCACTCCTAAGTGGCATAACCATTCTCACTCAACAGTCTTTGTTTTCACTCGTTGACTCCTCGATATGCCCGTACGCTTCTTCCCCTTCATTCTTCCATGTTCCTTCCATTCTTACTGAACTTCCACCAGACGACAGTGAGGACGACGGCCACGAGTAGGATCAGGCCGCCGGTCACTAGGTAAGCGATGGGCAGGAAATGGTTCTGACCTCCGAACCAGGTCACCGTCGTCAGCACCACTTCCTTTCTGCCTTGGAAGTACTGCACGGGGAAGTCTGGGGAGGCAGAGGTCAAGGCTGCAAATAGGTGAACACAACCCAGAGCCTTAAAATAGTTGGCTTATTTATGGTCGAGTCTAAGTTCTCCGTAGCAGATAAGGCTGAGGGAACAAAGTCTCTAATCAATGGGATACAGGCAGTTAGCCATGTAAGGGGTGCTTCACTTCCCTATGACGGTGCCTGTTGTTCCGCTTTTCTCACGCTTTCTGCCTGATTATAGTTGAACCTGAAAATACACCCCAATTAGTGCAACCGGTTAAAGGATACTATAGGAGATCTCTATGCTGTAGTTCCCTGCCGGCAGACCCTCAGCAAAGGGCTCACTGGCGCGGTGCAGAATCCCATAGAGCTTCTTGAAATTGGGGAAGGCTGCCTCCCGCATCCACACAATCAGGTCCTCGTTGATGAAGCCGTTGTTATGGGGGTCCCGGGGGTCCAGTTCATACACAGGCTTCTGCCAGTACGGCGGCTGCACTGTGCCTGTGGAGTCAAATCAAAAGGTTCTCATACCACCGAGTACACCCCGACGGAGCTACGATACAAGAGGAACGAAAACGCAAGCACGTATCCCCATTTACCTTCAAACACCTGTGCCAGTGTCAAGTTCTCCATCTTTGGGTTGTGGTACTTGATGTTCTTGTCGGTATACCAGGTGATGCCCCTCCTGCGTAGAGGGACCTGCATGGCGGAGCCGCCGGTGCCGTGATAGTACAGAGTGAAGGAGTCTGGGAAGAACGCAAATCGACTACAGTGAGAGGGGAGTGTGGGGAGGAATGCAGGAGGATGAATGCGACGAGCGGTGTTGCGCATTACCATTGAACATACTGTTGGCCACAGCACCACAGGGGGCGATGGGACTTCCTTTTTGGTTTATGAATGGATCGCAGTATGAAGAAGGGTTCTGGCCAGAGAACAAAGTTAATGGAGAGACAGAGCAACGATGTAACAGACAAGACGGCGGCAGACAACAGATAGAAAACGGACATCTCTTGGAAGGTTTGAGAGAAAAATGAGATTGAAATTAGATTAGAAAGCACTGCTTACTAAGAAAGTGTATGTCAGCAAATAGTGTGGTGTACTGATTGCGGCGCTACCTTGAGGTTTCGCTTCCTGCCGACCATCTGCCCATCGTCTCTGGAGTCCATGTATCTGCGGAGGTTCTGGTGGAAGTTTATGAGGCCATAATAGAAAAAGACGTCTCCCTGGGACAGGATACGCATCATCAGTGTACATAGAGCAATTGGTCAGAGTAGCTATAGGTCTTTCACTCAGGGGGGGATGCGAGCCTTAGAAATGGGACGCAACCCGAGATATGCTCGTCAAACCAGTAAGTCATTACCTCGAAAGCTTTATGAATGGGAAAGACCACTGTGCAGTTACAGGGCTGTAAGGCGTTGCTGACGTTTTGACGCTTTACAAAGCACTTATCGCATGACCCGGCCTTTGTATAGTCCATCTGGGAAGAGAGAAGGAATACATGCAATGAATAAAGAGAGAAACTCCAGTTTTTACAACCTGTTTCAAAACACACCCATGATCTTTCCTCTGCATGTCTTTTATTGCATCTCCTGCTTATCTTATCAGAGAGCAAGAACCTGGAATCCAAGTGTTAATATGTGATGTACACTGCAATTAAATTGTCTTAGTGCACATTATATAGAAACAAAATACATTTTTGATCCTCCGATTGAATGACAGACCAAATACTAAGTCAACATAAACAAGGGCACTCACACAGAGTTTGTATGCTTTACAGTGTGAGAATATTTCTAAGTGACTTCCTCATAAGCAAGTGCACTTCTCCGAAACAGAGTTACCCACCTTCATTTCCTGGGTGCCCTGCACAGTAACAAGCAGCCACACTCCCAGCAGCATACACAGCACAGCCATAGAGTAGAAGAAGGGTATCACGGTGTTAGCTGTCAGCATGGGAGACCAGGCAGGTAGCCTCTGCTGTTTGAAGGCGGAGTTGTCCGGCCTCCGAGCCAGGGGCCCCGAGTTGCCCTTCTTTTTGCCCATGAGAGGCAACTCTAGCTGGGTACAGCAGAGGGACCAGGGTGGGGGTGGATAGCCGGAGATCCAAAAAGCCGGACTACAGGGTCGCTCTTCTCTCTTCTCTTCCTGTTCTTTATTTGAACGTTATCTCTCTGTACTCGCACTCGCTACTCTTCCTGCCAAGAGATCCTCCCAGCAGGCCTTGCAGGGCGTGGAGACCTTTGAGACCGACTGCTAGCTGTTACTCATTAACCACAATACTTTACTTTACTTCCTCTTTCTGTCGCTTATGTTTTTCTTCCTTTTCTCCTTCACCGCTTCTCTGTTTATTCAGATCAGCGGTGGCTTAAAATAGCGTCGAGTAATTTCTATCTTCATAAAAATTTGCCCTGTGACATATCTGTTGGTTCCGGTCTCCTCTTTGCTGCTTTACAATGACTTTTCACAGGATGTTATGATAAATGGGACTTCCTAGTGGGTGAGTAAACTCATGACCTCACATTCTCAGTGGGAGGGACATCTCAGGGTCGGAATAAACAAACAGAGGGACGCTGGTTTCATTCAGAGTCCGTTTATTCAATCCACCACACTGGGACATCGTGTTGGACTACAAGAGTGAGCAAACACACACACACACACACACATTTGACATGGGTCTCTGAAAATAGCAAAAGCACAACACAAGTTTCACACTGAGACAAAGGGGAAAAACAAACAGAATGGTCCACACAGGGCAGAGGTCTCTCAGCGGGTTATGAGGAACGGATCAGTGTGATGCTTTAAGCAGATTCATTGTGTGGAATATCAACACCAGCGGCGTTCGTATTCTGTAGTTAAAAGAGGCCGATTTTCACTTTGCCTTCTCTACAACCAGCCAGGATACCGGTATCCAGCAGCTTCAGCAAGTCCACTTTGACCTGAAAGAGACACACAGCCTGAATATCCAACACAGAAATGTCCCATCACTAAACAAAAAACAATAAAGCAAAAAACAATGTTAGCTACATAGCGTTCAATTGAGTAACCTCACTGAATGTCCTCAAAATGTCAACTTTTATCACGTCGTAAACTTGAGTTGAACATGCCAAATCCATGCAAGAAGCGTTCCTCTCCGTTTAGCCCAACAGGGGGCAGCAGCTCACCTCGGGAACGTCCACCATCCTTCGGAGCTTCTGGTCCCTCCAGTTCCAGTCCAAAACCAGGTAGCGCAGTGCCCGCAAGCTCAAACCCTCTGGGGACAGATCAGAGTTTCCGCAGGATGAGAGGGCTTCGCGGGTTACACACCGAGCGGGCGCAGAAGGTCCACGGTCCATCACTTACCTTTCTCAATGAGAGCGCAGAGCCTGCCAGGCGTTCCCACTCCGATCTGGGTGACGCCCTTCTGCAGCAGCTTCACCTGTTCCTCTACCTGGACAGAGAAACAGAGTCGCGCAAAGAACGTTTGTTTTGCTCCAATAAAACAACAGGTGCATAATCCACACACAGCATACGAATATGCATCATCTCTAATACCTTGATGTGTTTTGCAAATAGCTTCAAAACTTTGGCGTCACCCTTGAAGGTTGTCAGCTGCCTGGGAGAACACAAAACAAGTAAACACTCATTTAAAGCTAATTAAAAAGTTGTAATGCAGTAATAGAAATAAACACAATTTGTCTGTAACTCACTTGATGAGCTCAATGGTGCGGAGGGCAGAGCTGCAAATGATGAGCAGAACCACAGAGCTCTTCTCTGTGTGCTGCTTTTGGACCTTCGCCCATTTGGGGCAAACTAGGCACAATGGGAGAGTGATGAAACAAAACCGAGACTCACTTTGGTCAAATCGTGTATTCACTATTGAGACAAACTAACACCACCCACTCTCTTTCAGATAGGAGGAGAGGCTGTGCGTCAAGTCATTGCTGGTCAGGAAACAGGAGTCTAGAAAATGCAGGAGGACAGACAAGAGGCCTGGTGAATCAGCTGAGCAGTATGTAGCAGGTCAGGTCAGGTCAGGTCAAAGGGGAGGCGGCCCGACTTACCCTGCAATTTGAGCTCCTCCAGCTCAATAATGGAGCGCTTGTCTGAGAAGTATTGTGTGACCAGGTTCTGCAGGTCCGCTGGACAGCCTGGTTTCGGCGCAGAGGAGGCCAAGACATCTGTGATCGTCTTCTTCTTCTGGAAAACAAAATGCATTCACGTAATATACACAGCATTTATCAACTGTCTATGAATGTCCTTTAAAGAAATGCTCCTTGTATTTCTTTTTAATCTATTTTATGTAAAGCACCTTGAATTGCCTCTGTGTATGAAATGTGCTATATTTGCCTATAAATGATTTAACTGTAGTTCCACTTTGCAGCAGCAGGTGTCACTGCAGTGTGCTCATGCTCACCTTCCTCCTTTTTGGGGGTTTTGTTGTTGATTTGTCATCCTCAGGCTCTTTCTTCTCCTGAGCAACTAAACACTCTTTCTGTACAAACAACAGATTAAGAGCACATGACTTTGGTGAAAGACTGATATACGACCCATATACACCAGTGGTTTGAATACATTTCTTTCTTTTAACTCACTGAAATCATTCAGCAGAGGTAAAAATAATAGTTCATTGTATCTATAGAAGTAGAAGTGTCTGAAGTCTGTCCAGTTCTAGTTAAGTCCAAACACTGATGCGTGTCTAGCATTAGATTGTTTTCTGATTGTTTCCCGTTTTATTTTACTGTCATGCATGTTGCATAGCATTATGGGTAAAAGTTTTTTTTTACTCTCCTCATTTCAACTTAGTACTGGTGTCTACTCAATCAAACCTGGAAAAACAGTATAACATCTTAGCATTTTCAGTACATTGGAGTTAGAGAGTTTGCTGTAACCACCTCCTGATGAGCAGGTACTGCACAATGTGGTGTGTAACTCAGACAGCGCACAACATTAGAATACCTGTTCGGTACTTTTCTTCTTCTTGGCCTTGGCTGGCTTTTCTGTCGCACTCTTCCTCTTCTTCGCAGTTTTCGTCTGTGTCTTTGGTTTCTCTGTCGGCTGTTTCTCTTCCTCGGTCGCCTCCTCTACGTCGGACACATCTGATCAAACAGGGAGAGATTTCCTCATTACAGTTCGGGGCTGACTTGCAGTTGAGAGCTGTACAGAAAAGCCAGTAAAGCTGGCAGACATACCAGAGCTAAGAGCAGATTTGTATTGAGTCTTGCTATATGATAAGCCATGTAAACCTGCTCACCCCCAGGCACCATGCAATGAGAAGCAGACAAAAACCTCATGGATAACATGGTTATGGGGTCACAGAATCCATTTCCTCAGTTAGGCTGCTGAGCCAAAGCTTTGGCATCGGTAAATCATAACGGGCTATTCATCCGTCTAAGTACTCCAGTGCACATTACAGTCACTATAGAGGCCAAGTACGAACACGCAACATGTTGCCTTGGATACCAATAATGTCATCAAACCAAGCATCTGATTATCTTTAGCCTCCCTATTGCGACCTCTTCTCACGCCACACCTCTCATCTCATGCTGTGAGGTCATGCTCAGACCCCTTGATGCGTGCTCATAAATACCTTCACTTTAATTAAACCAGATAAATGCCGCAGGCTGGACTCGACAATAAATCTGCAGATTTTATAACCTTGTGTCCTTACTGATTATGGACATGGAAAGTACCTTGATATTAAAGTTCCATCGAGACAGACTGCCAATATACAGTAAAGTGTCTCTGTACTAAATCAGGTCTGAATATAGCATATTTCCCCCGCCCAAACACCCACGGACAGGTGTTGTGTCGGTGTACGGCAGCGTGTGGCATGGCTCGTCTTTAACACCTACACTAAGTCAAGGTGTTTGATTGGAGTCCATCAATTAGTCAATTAGCACAATTTGCACTGTTTTATATTATATTTATGCAGCCCTGTTCTTATTTATACAGTGTATCACTGTCTCACGGGCTGCTGCTTCTTCTCTTATGTTTCCCTTTGTTTGCCCTGACTAGATTTAGTTTTTAGACTGTGTACTGCATGTGAATGTATGTTGTCTGTATGTACCATACCTGTGAGCTGCAGGATACGCAAATTTCCCCAAGGGGATTAATAAAGTATCTATCTATCTATCTATCTATCTATCTCATCAACTCATCCTCTCCTGCTGCACCAACATGCTGTATCCGTGCCCCGATACGTGCCTGTGTTCTAATAGAGATGTACTTTGTATTTTCCTTTATCATCGCGTTTGCCTCTGTGCCATGGCAGTGGCATATCCATTACACCCTAAACACTCCTGTATGAAGCTGTGTAAGCCGTATTACCCAGCGCCTATTTAACTGAACAAGGGTTATTTGTAGCAACCAAATGATTTCAAAGCAGGCTTAGACCTAACGCCGACAGGCACTTAAAGATTAAGACATTTTTTGATGGCTGCATACTTGAATACAGAATTGGCAGTTATTTGAAGCATTATTGGAGTATATGTGGAGCGTACAGTGCTTTTAGCCATAGTCCATACTCCTTGGGGATCTCTCAGCTGCTTCATTCTATTAATTATCTGCCATTGCTGAGATTGACACAGAGCTTAATTTAACACAGTGCTCAAACAGATCTCTGACCTGCCACAAAGGGTTTCTTCCCATGGTCATGAGCGCTTCCAACTTGATCACAGCAGCCTTTCCTCTTTCCTCTCCTCTTGCTCTGTCCTCCCATCCCACCACCTCTCCTCTCTTTACCACACCCTGCCCCCATCACTTTGCTTTGCTAGCAGCCCTCCTTGGGTCTATTATTGCCAGAGGAGCAGATAAAAGAGGAGGAGGGGGAGAAGTGGGATGCGGGGAGTAGGCAAGCAGGTCCAGGCAATGAGAAAACATTTTTCTCCCCTCACTGGCAGGTCCTTTTGTTTTCCGTCTCTCCATAGCCACACCCCACCGCTACTTCACTCCATCTCTTGCTCACAAACCTTAATCCTTCTTTACAGTCATCCGTTAGGGCAAGCGCTCCATCTCTCCGAGGACCACTGCACCACTGATGGACCCAACCAATCATTCCCCCCCCCACACCCTCCCTCTCTTCGGCGCGCGCATCCCTTCCTCACCCGCTCTCATCCTGGACTGTTGTAAGGGAAAGTGAGGACACACAGGTGCCAAAGAGAAAGGAAGAAGGCAAAGGAGGAAGACTGGTAAGAGGAGACAAGAGAGGATTGGTGGGAGAAGGAGGACAATCGACTATCAAGAAAGATCCAGGCCTAACTGCTCACCGGCCCACCTGTCCTGCAGGAGGTAAGGTCCATCGCTCTGTTGGTATTTCTTATCTGCAAGTGGGACAATTCCTAGTGGGACCTGGTTTTGGTTCAGCTGTGTTTACCTAAAAAGGCAGGGTGCTTTGTAATGTCTAGTATGATACTGATCGATGATTAATCAGTATTTCATTTAGCCACCTGTGACAGAGTGAGAAGAATAACAACCGTAACCAACAACCAAACTGCCCCTTAATGGTAGACCAGGATGACGTCATTTACTCATGGGTTCCTGAATAGCAAGGTAAAATATCTAGCTACACGGAACAAATCTCAAATGTTTTAACTTCATAATGTTGATGTAATCTTCGGCACAATGTGGCTGACTGACAGAGCACAGGCTGAACTGCATGGTGGCTCTGACCCTGTTAATGGAGCATGAAAATACTATTGACTATTTCTACTCTAGTAGCCTATGTGGTCTGAGCTTCTCCATAACCGAGGCCTCGGATGAGTAAAGGGTGTGGGAGCAGCCAGATTGACAGGGGGTTTAAACCCCAATCCTAAGCTCTTTAACACCCCAAAGACGCCCCTGGACAACCTGTCAAGGAGCGAGAGAGCTGCTCTATACCACTCTCTTTTTTTTCTTCTTCTGTGATCTGCTGATTCAGCACGGATTTGTTTCTAGGATTATGTGAGGGATGGGCTACCGTGATAGTTAATAAACGATGGCGTACATCCACTCAGTAGAATGTGCGTAGTCTTATGTGAATATGTGTCTACAGTGTGGGGTCATAGGGGGTGTAAAGTGTCAGTGGGGTAGTGGTTTCCCCCCGTGGGGACAGTGCAGGGATCACATTTCCCTCTAGAATGGTTGTGAAGGGGACTCTATAGAAAGACCCCTGTTAATAAAACACAAAGGTTAGGCTAGAAACAAACCACTAAGTTCTGCAAAGGTACCACAGAGGTTAATGGTACCTATCAAAACCTTTGTTATCAACTGTAAATGGTCCCATCACATGCATGTTTAAAACACTGGGGTGTAACGTCTATGCTGGCTAAAGGGACATTTCACCCAACCACAGACTGACCTTTTATAATCAGTCTGCCTGCATTACATAGTCTGATGTTGGAACTGTCAAAATAACCTTAAGAGACGTGTATCACACTGAGGTTATTCTTCATAGGCTAGAGACATACTGACACAACAGACATTAAAACATAGCATTATAGGCATTTCAAACACAGCAGAGATGCTGTGGATTCACTATTTGCCGAGAGGAAATGGCAAATTGAAACTTAAGGGCAGAATCTGACCAAAACTGTCTCCTAAAACAGCAGTGAGTGAGCACTCCCTCCAGAGTAAGCTGGACTCACCAACATTAGATCTTTTGCCTCCCTTACAAGATTCTCTCTCGCTGCCATTTGGGGCCTATTGCAGCTTTAAGGAAAGCTCTTAGAGGCTAGAGGGCCAAGGGCTGAAAACTAGCTGTGGTTTCCTACATCCCTGTACATGGTGTCAGATTTATAGTATTTATTAGAGGAGCCTCAAATTGACACAGGGGTCTTAGCACAATTGTTGGACTACATCAGGCCAACATATCATGGCATTGGGTTACAGTCTATTTTCCTCCAGGGAGAGGGCGAGCAGTAAGAAAATATCTATACAGGATATAGTAAATCAATAGGTTGATGCCAAATGCAATACTTACACCATTAATTATGAAGAATCATTTATAATATTTTAAAATTGTATAATTATTATATATAGTTAATATTATTAGGTAAAATAAGTCAAATAGAGCTGGAGGGCATAAAACAGTAAACGTGTAGGGAGAAAACCAAACTAGTTCTCAAAAGCTGAGGAGTGTAGAAGTGTTCCTTAACCCCGACCCAAACATCCTTCAAGCCACGGTCGGTCCAGATGATGGCCGTGGAAACGCTCTGCTTTCAGATGAACAGAGGCCATTCGATTTACAGCTCAGAGAACCAGAGATCAATGGAGGTGAATGGCTGTGGAAGGGGCTCATATGAAGAGAAATGGGACAGACCGGTCGCCTTTACTGGATGATCAATAGAGGTGACTGGTTTTAATGGATGCTCGATAGTGCTGACTGGTTATAATGGGAATCAATCGACTGGTTTCGGGAAAGGGCTGATTCGGCTCCAGACAAATAACACTGACAGCTGACTGACTGAAGGGTTACGGGTGACACGTGCACGCTCGCGTACACTGGCACAATGCTGATACAACCGCATAAAGGTCTACACTCCCTCTGCTCCTCCTTAGCAGTTTTGTGGTGATTATCCCTTGGGAGCACATATGTCTACGTGACCTCAATAAGCTCTTAATCACCACCACAGTTTACTCCATTAGTCTGGTTTAAGGTACCACTCCTTCCTGTACAACTTTACAACCTCCTACAACCCCAACATGTCCGATTACCCCCATCCTGCATGAAGCAGATACTGCGCGGTGCTTTGGTTTATGCCCATGTCATGATTTATATTACGTTCTATGAAATCAATTTGCCAGTGGTTTCCACGATCGATAACTCATCTGAGGACTAGTACTGATTGCCTGATGTGGTGGTGGTGGGGGGGGGGTACTAGTAGTTATTGGTCCAGGAGGCCTGCAGTTTCCTCTCTAAAGCCACTATTGAGCAAGTGTTTT
>CABFOP010100015.1:0-13746 GCA_900683385.1 Anoplogaster cornuta | reverse complement strand
AAATGTGGTGTCCAGAAGTCCGCTTGTCCAATATAGTTCGGTTACGGTGTTTCAGTACAAAATTCCATAACACGGCCAAGCACGGCAAAAACGCGGCTTCCTCGTTAAGGCTCGGTAATTTCCTGAATCCTTTCCGCGGTTTTCAGCGACCAAAGAATGACGAATTATATCACCAAAGTTCACCGACGTTAAGCCTGAGTGTTGTAAATGTGGTGTCCAGAACTCTGCTTGTCCGTTGTATCTTGGTTAGTGTTTTTTAGCGACAGAAGTCCTCTCCACCATAGTCCAGTGTTAAACAGTGTTAATTACTCGACGCTGGTTTACCGCAATGGACGTTGGAAGGCAGGAACGGCCGAGTATGCAGCCAATCATTTCATTGCAGCCAAATGGATCATCTAATCATTTAATTAGAGCTGAAGGTAACGTTAACAGACACGTAGTCTGTCATATTTATTACAGTATTACAGCTGCTACAGACACCAGATTTTTTTCTTTTTTTTTCCAGAGGACTTGATTTATTGATTTCTGTCAGGATATAAAGACAATTTCTACTAATATAACCGAAAATGCTGCACAGAACATTGCTCGTATTACCTTTAAACCGACCCAACCCTACTGACACTGGAAGCCAAGATAGAAGCAGACATTTTGGTGTCACCTGTGTTTTCCTTGTTTCAGTAGACCATCACAATAGCTTTTTGCTTGATGGATGTATTAGAAGTGGCATAGTTCTGGTTGTAAGCTAACATTCTGTACCTAACATCCTAAAAATACACTGTGTTTTTGTTTGTTGTTTTAGCAGAGCAAAATGAGCAAATAGAAGCGAATGAGTAGAACTACTAATTACTATCAATATTGCTTGATGGAAATATACAATTTTCCCTTATCATTTTCTCTTTCTTGTATGAAAATAATGACGAAGTGTTGTTGCCCCAGGATACCAGAAGGCCTCAGGCCTTTCCCTTCGCCCTCTCTCGATTATATGAGCATGCCTAGTTTCCTCTCTGTATCTTTAATATTGCAACTCAGATGCATGTGTTGTTGGACCAACGTCAGAGGCTAGAGCAGGGAGAAAAGGACTTTTTAAATGACCGGTTTGTCAGACAGCTAGTCCCCTTGCCCCCTTGGCCTGCACGGCCAGTCCTGATTTATTACTGCAGGTGTCATGGAGAATGGATGAGCAGAGAGGGCAGAGAGGCAAGAAATGCAGAGGAGTCCATACTTCCTTCTTTTTATCCATTCCTTCATGTATTTTGAAAAAAAATTGCTAGCTGTGAGCTGTATCAAGGTAGTTTGTATACAGATAGCCCATAGGCCTTTCTCCGTCCTTTACTGTATAAAATGCATTAGATTGGCTAGATTATATTTTCTGCTTAAATTGTACTTGTAATTGTACTAAATTGTAAAAATGTTTGCTGCTTAAAATTCAACCCACCATCAAGGAATTGAATTTTAACGAACCTGTGCGTTTTCACATGGGAAAATTTGCTGCGCTCATTGTAAATCATGACGCGAGAGCTAGATGGAAATCACAGAGAAATCACAGTGTTCACAGAGTCAGACATGTTGCTAAACATGAACACCTCAATATCAATGAACCACGAGGCACGGCACACCAAAAACATTTTTGGATCAAGAACACTCAAAATTCTGCCTCTCCTCCTTTATCTTCTCTGTCCATCGTATTAGACTAAGCCTCTACACCATTCCTTTCTCACCATTCCTTTGGGTTTTGATATGCAATCTTATCACACTCTGGCATGTCCTCGCCAGACCTCCTCTCTCCCCATCTCCTCTCTGCCTCGCTCTCTCCTTCTAGGCAGGCGTTACAGCAAAGCTAGCTTGCTTAGAGATCGGAGATTAAAAACAACAGTGGTAAAGTGAAAAAAAAGTACTAGAGTACTACATTCCCTGTGGCACCGAACGTACACACTGCACTTACTTACACTTACAGTATGTCAAGGGGTTGAGCCGTGTACTACAGGGCAAGCAATGAAGAGAGGGCCAAGGTCAGCAGGGGAGATGGGAGTTATTGCATAGTGTGGAGTTGAGATGGAGTTATGAGTTTTCCTGTTTTTTAGGATTCCAGGAGACTTTTTTCACTTATAGTATAGTGATTTGTTTAGCATTGTTTAGAATCAAGTGAAGTTAGAAATTCAAACACGCTGATCCAAATATTAAGTTATATAATAACACATTCAAACTATATAATATAGTTTGAATGTGTTAAGAGAATGTAGCAAAATAGGATCCATGGTGATGCTTTCTTAGGCCTTCCATTCATCATTATTTGACCTTCTATGATATAGGAAGATGTTTATATGTGATGCATGTTCTACTAAAGACGATATCATTTGTCACCCACAGCATACACTCAGCATGAATCTCCTAATCATAGCCTCTCCATTACCAAATCTCAGAGGAACATACTCCTTTCTCTCAAAAGAATTGGGCTCTCAAAACACAAACATCACGTCACCCTTTGGAAAACTCATTCGACAAGCAAAGAGGGATGTGCAGCATTTTGACTAATCAGAGTGAAGACTCAGGTTCACTGTTAATGTGCTAGTTTAGCTAGATGGTGACAGGCCCAAGTGATGGTTTTCACCATGAAAAGAGGAATGAATTGTGGTCAGTGACCCATGCTGATTGGTCTCCTCTGCGCAATCTGTATTTTGTAAAACCTTTTGTACTGCCTCTGTCACTAGTCATGCTTTGTGGCAGCAATATAATCACTTAGTTATGGTTGCTTAGAAACGTTGCTCAGAAGATCATTGTTGTTGTCTCTAAGAGAAATAATAAAGAATATTCCTAATGAATCCTCAAGCCCAGTTTTTCACTGGGCAGTGAAAACAGCATGCACAACTCTCCACATTCTATACAATTAATTGGCAAAGAGGATCAAAGTTAATGTTTGGCCAATAAGTGTATGCTTTAGTAAAACCCTCTTTCTTGCTCTCGGCTGCAGCTTTTCAACTCACTCCAGTTCCCACTCACTGGAAAAGATACACACATTGTCACATCAGTCCCATGCTGCCGTTATCCAATTAGTCTCAATTGGCGGCAGCCGGTGTGGGATATGGAGAACCAGCCTACCAGCCTGATTCCCTCCTGTATCCAGCCAACGGCTCAACCACACCGTACTGTAGGGGTAACTTAGAAGTACAAGGAAAATTGAAATACAAAGATACTGAAAAAAAAAAATATATATCCTTGTATTTTGCATAATCATGATGCATGAGCCTCATTTACTTTGCATTAAACATCTTAAATTCACTGCTTATGCATGTTTGAAGATCTAAACTGCATTATACACAGAACATGCATCATGGCTTTGAAAGCTTGCAGAGGTTCAGTGACAAGCCCAGGGACTGTCTCACCAGCACTACCTTGTCTTCTATGTAAATTGAAACCAGTGGCCTGCACTCTTTATTGAAACATCAACAACAAAAATAAAAGGCAACCCAATCTCTCTCATCAGCTTCTCTGCCTGTAAGAGTCAGAGGCTGACATTAAGCCCATTTGATGGACAGGCATTACTGGGCACCGTACTTATCTTATAATTTAGCCCAGGTTCCTTGATGTAATTGTAACTGTCTCTTTCAGCCTCAGCACTGATGTATGCCAGTGTATCTTATAGAGCCTGACCGATACTGGATTTTTTTGGGTGGTTGATGCCGATATTAGGGAGTAAAAAAAACATTGATGTCGATATATCGGCACACTGCCGATATATCGACATCTGCACAATTAGGAAAGTGAGTATTCTGACCTTATCATTATCCCTATGCACATTTTCCAAATCCAAACCATATTAACTTGAATGCTTATTGGATTTAATCATTTCATTAATCATTTCAGGTGATGTGTATTTGTGTAATGAGGGAGGGTGTAGCCTAAAATGATTAACACCTTATATTAAGTTGTGCATATTTATTAGGCAGCTTCATTACCTCAGGTAAAATGGGCCAAAAAAGAGATTTAACTAACACTGAAAAGTCAAAAATTGTAAAATGTCTTTCAGACGGATGCAACTGAAATAGCTAAACTATTGAGGCGTGACCACTGGACAATCAAAGTTTTTTTGCGAATAGTCAACAGGGTCACAAAAAACACATGGAGAAGACAAGGCGCAAATTGACTGCAAAATAATTAAACGTGAAGCTATCAGGAACCCATTATCCTCCAGTGCCACCATATTCCAGAACTGCAACCTACCTGGAGTGTCCAGAAGTACTGTACAAGGTGTTAAGTGCTCAGAGACATGGTCAAGGTAAAGAAGGCTGAAACATGACCACCACTGAATAAAATTCACAAGTTGAAGCATCAAGATTTGGCAAATAAATACCTGAAGACAGATTTTTCAAAGGTTTTATGGACAGATGAAATGAGAGTGACTCTTTAATGGACCAGATGGATGGGCCTGTGGCTGAATCACTAATGGACACAGGGCACCACTTCGAGTCAGGCGCCAGCAAGGTGGAGGAGGGGTACTGGTATGGACTGCTATCATTAAGGATGAACTAGTTGGACCTTTTCGGGTTGAAGATGGACTGAAAATCAACTCCCAAACCTACTGCCAGTTTCTGGAAGATACTTTCTTCAAGCAGTGGTACAGGAAGAAGTCCGCAGCATTCAAGAAGGCCATGATCTTTATGCAGGACAATGCTCCATCACATGCATCCAAGTACTCCACTGCTTGGCTAACCAGCAAAGGCCTCAAAGATGAACAAATAATGACCTGACCCCCTTCCTCACAAGTATATGGCCACCCAATATCGATCTTTCTTTGTTTGTTTCACAATCTTTTCTTTTTTTCTTTTTCTTTTCAGCGCAATGCATGATGGTATTTAGTGACCATCGGTTGTACACTACTTTTCATGATGCATTGTAGGATACTTTGAGTCCACTATATACAGTAGGGTATAATAATTCTCACTATACATTCGGACAGCACTACAAAATGGCAAACTATATAGTGGACTACATAATGAGTGATTTCGGACACAGGCCTCCTATTCTCTACTCTATCAAGCTAGCTATGAGATTCATGCTACAGCTTTGTTCCGATTCCAAACCATTATTTCAATGGAGTGAACTCCAATCAGAAACACCTTTTTCTTGCTTATCAAAACATGTAATCTTTAGCAATATTTCGTTGTTAATGTATAATGTTAACGGTCACAAACAGTAACTCACGGTTCGCTGCTGCTGAGTCAAGAGATCAACAGCAGCAGCGCCTCTGCTATAAACGTTCAGGGGAAACTTTGAATGTATCCGGTGGAAAACCATACATTAAATTTTAACTTTTGTAAATGCAACTACTGGAATTGTTTGGTTGGAGGGCATACCATACTGCGAGTCTTGTGGATACATGTAACGTTACCGTAGTTACACTCCTATTAATGTTATAACGTAGCGTTATAGGCAGAATGGGCTAAGATGCTCACATATTAGCTTCCACTCAGCTGACAAGGTATGAAAGTAGCTATGTGGTTAGCTAGCTAGCTAATGTAGCAAACAAGTATGATAGCTCGTTGTCACGGAGAGTAAAAGATGCAGACGTTGTTTATTTACTTTCCAGCATTGCATGTCACCAACTAGGTAACAACGTAGCGTGAAATCAACACTCAAAAGACTGTACCACCGCACCGTCGTCTGCTGAGCTGCAGAAAGATGCTCTGATGCTCTGATACTTTTCAATCTGAATAAGCTGTTTGGTATTGGCAGGGAAGATTTGGCAAATTTTACATGGGTGCAACCCACATACTCAGCTGTGGTGCTGATCCCACAAATGCATGTTCCTTACAAATGGGGCACCATTTAAAAGGGAAATAAACAGGCTTTCCAACGGTATAACATTTATTGCCAAGAAGCATTGTTACAACAGAGAGATAATCTACCAAACACAAATTTCCAAACTTTTTGTTCGATGTTTAGTATCTTTATTGCTTCCAAGACTACTTATCTTGATAAATAAGGCTGGACTGGCATCATAAACAGCTTGAACAGGAGAGAATTTCATGAGCTAATTCCTGAAAGATTTGTACATTTTCTACTTATACACTATACAGGGGCTTTCTAGTCTGTGTGCTGAATGCATAATGTGACACTGATTTATAAAAGTAATTCCATTTAGTTGCTCTTTTTGCTCTTATGGCTCCTCTGGTGTGCCCCCCACTACATATTAGAAGGCCCCATGCGACAAAGAGTGTGTAATGCATTTGCTCTGCTAGTAAAATCTTTTTTGGAATGCAAGCCAGAGATTTGGGGCACAGGGTGCTGGGGGGAAATCCATCATCTTGCATTAGGAGTAAACACATAGTGTCCTTGAAACCAATCATGATGGTTGGATAACATGTTGAATAATTTACCAGGTCAATGGTGCTTAAAGATTTCTGAGGTCTTAATCTACCTTTTCACTACCTTTTACACTACCTTTTAGATAAAAACAAAGCTCTCGTTTGATTTAGTAGGAGACAGAAACAGAAGGGGAGTTTATGCCATGAAAGGTTAATTGGATAAAGACACGGCAATGAAACAAAAATCTAATCTCTCGTTTTATTTCTGTGCAGGTTCAAAAATCCCTCGCCAACAGAATTGTAACTTTTATCCTGAACCTGGCACAAAGTAGAACATTTTACATCTTTCCCTAACCCTCTAACCCTAACCATCTTTCCTGCCTCCTGTCTGTCTACCTGTCCCCCCCCTACCTGCTGATACCAAGCCAGCCTGGTCTGTTTCTTGTACACCTTAGCTGGACATTCAGACTAGTGCCACCTTTTTGCATGACACAGCGCCCTGATTGCTACTGTGTCTTGCTACTGTCAAAGTCATCTACTAAATAGTGATGGCAGCATATACAGACTGATATAATGCTACTATAATAATATCTTGTACATGTTTGTCTGGGTGTGCTAAAAGTTTTAGTTGTGCTGTTCTCTTTATGTGACTGACTCAGTGCCATTGACAGGAATGGCAGCAAAGACCAGTCCAACCTTGCAGGATTAAAAGGAAAATTGAAGGTTATGTGAAATAGAGGATAGTACATTGCCAAAAACCTGTACATTCTTCCACTTATAAATGTATTTTGATATGATTTCAATGTGATGATTCTATCTTAAACTAACCTCTTCAGTGAAGGTGAAATCAAAGTTCATTTAACTACTACGTGATGAGTAGTTAAATGAACTGCTGCTTGACCTTCGACACAGTTGATCATACGATACTCTTGAACCGTCTTGAAAATTAAATTGGTATCCGGGGATCAGCACTCTCGTGGTTTAGGTCTAGGTTTATCTACTCGATAGATCACACCACGTCTTTTACAACAACTTGATCTCAGAGTGTTGCAATATGGACTTCGTTGTGCCACAAGGCTCTATTCTCGATCTATATTCGCAAATTTGGCCTTAATTTCCACTGCTACGCCGATGACACGCAAATCCATATACCCATCAAACCAATCGATAACACCCAATTAAAAAAACTAGAGGCCTGCCTATCGGAGGGCAAATGTTGGATGTCCCTAAACTACTTGTACTTAATGGCAACACCCCTAGGATGATGCTGACCGAGCGGGCGTTTGCGTTCTCCTATCTGGGCAGTGTTAGTGCCTGCATGATCCTGACTGAGCTGCCGTTTGCTGTGATGCCCCACATCAGATCTGGATGTCCCACCAAAACAAACTATTGTTTCACATGTTGGGCACTGTGAAACCCTTAGAGACTGTAACAGTGATTAAGGGCTATACAAATTAATTTGATTTGATTTAACTTAAATTTGCATAGTTTCTTTTTTGGGTGGATGCATCACATTGCAATCAATACAAGATGGAGTGTTTGCCACAGCATATGCCACACCACTGCTATATTGCATTGTAAGACTAAGACCAGTAAATTATAAGGTGGAAGTGTGGGTCTTTCATCAGCATCAAACTGCCAGAAAAATCCATGGTTTACCCAGTACCTGGCTCAATGGGATATACAGTACTAGCACCCCCATCTGTGGCTTCAAATGGACCAACCGCCCCATAAATGTCCTCCTCCAGGCTGACAGGCTAGGTTGCCAGATCACAGATGGGATGAAAGCCCTGCTTCACTCTTGCTGCAGTTGTTCTTTCTCTCTTCCTTGCTTCTCTGACACACACTGGAAACTTCTATTTTTCACCAACTTCTGCCTATTTTATGCAATGTGTGACTGTGTGCATATGAGCTGACAAGGACCTGTAATGACAATCACAATATTCATTAATCAACACAGTGGAAATGAATTAAATTGGCCTTCAATAAAATAATGGTATTAGTCAGAAATTCCAATCATAGTGAAATTATTACTTTGAAAAAAGTCTCATCTAACCTAGTTAATGCTATACTGAAATCACACTTAGTCTTATTTAGCAAAGAAGCAATGTGTGTTTCAAAGACTAAAAGGCAAATCTTTGTTCATAATAAGCTCATCACAATGAGGTTTAAGACCCATAAAATTTGATTCGCACCAGAATTTACTCTGCACCTTGGAAAGTTGTCAGCTCAGCACACTATCATAGCCCATATGGTTCCTACAAACGATTTTAAACCTTTTATCTATGCTGGTGTATTTTGCACCTATTTTCTTTCCCTCTAAGCAATTTTCTGTAAATGATCTGAGATTTTTATTCAGATATAGGATATGCACCATTAATCTCCCTATAACTCATTGTTTGCCTCCCACACATTTTATACGCTTCATCATACACATCTGTCCAAGTTGCTGTTTGGAGTGGCTTTACAGTATGTGTACAGGGGTTGAAAATGAAATACTGTCTGAAAATCTGCTTTTTCAAGTTGTCAGTCTGGTTAAAATCGCTCCATTGGAATCTTCCACATTATTAAATATATTTTCTCTTCCTGTCAGTGTTTGCATTTTTCACTTTTCCACATGCACCTGGTTTGTCCGAATATTTTGTGCAATTAGTGGACCTTAGTTCATGTCCCTATCAAAAACCCTGACTTCATTATACTTTTAAATTATTTAAAACCTCAAGTCATTGAAATACTAGGCAAAGAACAAAGGACAGCTAAGAGGCATGAAATTAATTCAGCATTCATTATATACTGTACCTTGGAGGGCTGATGCCATTCTGTGTGCTGCAAAGGTTTTTAGGAAGTTCCCCACCTCCCAATATGTCTCTGTCATATTATTATCCTTCCTACCTTCAATTTATTTTGCAATAACCCTTAGTCAGACTCCATCTTTTAATACAGCACCAATGAAACTGAACCAGGGTGATTCCAGCACAATCAAACACTTCTGATAAGCCTTAGGGGAAATTGGGCCTTACACACTATCTGGAGGAGGCATATTGGTACAGTATGTTGTGGCTGTTTCTCTCTCTCCTCTATTCAGAAGCACAGCATACAGTTTGAGTTTGTCATATATTTTGTCTGGCTCTGGATTAGCTCTGATCCAAGAGCAGTTATTGTTAGAAGTGTTACACGGCAGAGCATGTAATACTGAGTTCCTCGGTAGGGCACATGTCTTAAGATCGGTTAAGTGCATTGTCAATGTGGGAAATGGTGAAGGGCATGCATGGTTTTGCTGCACTTCATTTTGTGGGAGTGAGGTAAGGAACACAGGTGGAGGAATGGAAATGGTTGTTTATGTTTTTGATATATATGCGAAGTTGAGTAAATAAGTATTTTATTATTCTCTTGAAAGCTTAAACTGTGAAGGGTCGAATTGCAGACCCAAATACAGAACTCAGACGAGGAGGTTGTAGTAAGAAAATTATTTATTAAGGCAAGGTGAGACTGGAGGTGGATGATCGCTGGGGGTGAGGGGTGTGTAGCAGGTGGAGATATCCGAGTAGGTGGTTGGTTGGCAGACAGGCGTAGCACTGGATATGGTGACCAGACAGGAGGCAAGGATGAGTAGTAGACCTGGAGCATGGAGGTACAAAATTAGTTGAGAATTGAGGAGAACACAGAAACTGACTAGAGATACTATGGACCATAGTGTTAGTACCATGTTGGCAAACTCAACGATCTGGTGAAGGATGGAGTGTCGAGCCGGGGTTTAAGTATAGCAGGAGTCTGATGACTGATGAGCCTCAGGTGTGCAGGAGGATCGGCGGGAAGAGTGTGCCGGAATGTCATGCCCAGACAAACACATACAGAGAGAGAAGACAGACAGGAAACACCAGGAAGGGGAAAACAGTAGAAACACTAGGGCTGTTTTCGAAACCGCCTACTACATACTACATACTACATACTGCTTACTATGTGTACTGCATACTGTACTGCTTTTCATAGTAGTATGCAGTATGGAACGGTTAAATCGATTCATTTAGCAGTATGCTAGGTCAGGCTAGCCGGCTTCTCCTCACGGAGCCTGCCTGTCAACTGTGAGCCTCAATGCGGTGACACGGAGCTCCGCGATGCGACAATGTAGATTCAGATTCACAAACAGGAGTTATTGGGATAAACTGACCACATATTCAGAATCTACATAGTAACATTCTCGCCTGAAAAAATATTAAAACTTAATAAAGTTGCATATTAACAGTCGTAGAGCCAAACTTATATCAGCTTTCAGCTTCCTTCTCACGGTGATAATTGGTGACGTATCCAGCGCACTGCATTGCTCTGATGCATACTGGCAAAATTTCCCGAATCAGTACGACATCCGGGTACTTTTGGCATACTGCAGATTTTCTTTTGTTCGCATACTGCATACTACATACTACATTTTGGCCAAATCAGTACGTACTTCTAGTATAGTATGCGGTTTCGAACACAGCCTAGGAATGACGGTGAAGCGCAGCTGGAACCATGACATAAACAGTAAATAGACTCTTGTATTGTAATGCTGTGTCATCATCACCCAGTTGTGTCTACCCGAATGGCTTAGCTTTCTACCCCCGTTGAATTTGTGGAGAGGCATTACTGTATTTGCAATAGTGAATAGAACATCGGTTGCAACATCGGTTGGCTTAAAGTCCATCTCTACCAGGAGGCCATCAATGCTTGATTAGACTCCCATTTCCTGTTTTTACTGTCAACTTGCATTACCAGTTTGTAGTGTTGTGGGCCAATTGTGCCCATATGACTAGTGGCTCTTTTGGCACAATGTTTACAACACACATCTGTGTGTATCAAGATACCCAAAGGCAGTGTTTAATGGTAAGAACCTCAATTTTCTTCCTATATCCACAAGCAGAAGATAATTTTTGTTGCAGTCTACTGTATCCTTAACATAAATTGGTAGTTGGAGGCGATAACAGCTTTTCTTAGAAATGGAGTTAAATGAGAACATAAATAAGGATGCTGATGAGTTGAAATCTCTCCAACCCACACAATGGTACCAGAGCAATATGGTTGTCCTGCCTGACAGCTTGGCGGGTCTCTCATTTCAGTAAGAAAACAATTCTTCAATAAAGTCTTATACCTAGAGGAACCAAATTGTGTCATAATCAATCAAGCCATGCCATTTAGGCATGCAGTCAAACTGAACCAGAGACACGGCCACAGAGCTGGGAGGCAATTTGATCTAGACGTCGGCCCTCTCTCTCATCATTATTCAGGAAAGGAGAGTGGTGAAGAGGTGGAATATTAAAAAGCGTACTGCTTTCTTTCCTAAGTCCATGGAAAATGCTCACAGCATCAACAAGCAAAGATCAGTTTGGTTTGCTTGATGTTAAACACGAGGGCTAGCTAGAGGAGACAATCAAGCATTAAGTTTGCATGAACGATGAAAATAAAGTTGCTATGTCTTGAGGGAAAATTGTGTTATTGGTCAAACAGCTTTTAGTTGGAACAAGTTTGTTACCTTCAATTTTACATTATATCGTCTCAATGCTGAAATGCCACATTGCACATAGATGTGATCAGAATACTCACTTTGTAAGTTCTGACAAGCAGCATTTTTTGAGCAAAGTTCAATCTAAAGTGCAGTTGCAAGATCACACATACATTCAATTTAAACCGTGTCACAGACCTGCTGCATTGTGTGTAATGTTACTCCAGATTGTGGATTTTTCTGCTACAGTACAGACATAATTGACTTAAAAACTCTAATTGCAGATACAGGTACATTTGTTTGAAATGAGCCTGCACTTACTGCACACAGCTCACCAACTAATGGCAAAATTCTTATCATTTTAATAAATTAATAAATCTTTGGTAGTGCACATCATGAAGAGAGCTAATTCTTCTCTAAAATCCTGCCCATGTCTTTCTTTTTTCAACAGGCCACTATTTAACAAATAAAGCCCCAACTTTTCCCCTTCTGCTCTCGTAAAAGTATTGCTACCATCTTATTAAGTTGTCCATTTTCCACTCTTTTTGAGGCCGATAGTGCTCTTCTACATTTTGTTCACTGTAGGCAAGATTAATGACAGAAACTTAAATTGTCAGTCACATGCGCTCAAAATATCTTCTATCTCAAAATACCAACATTTCATCAGCCAATATTGACATAACATTGTATTACCATTACTTGATACTACTCATAACCTATGGCAGAGTCATCAGCATTGTACTTCCCCAGGATTATTAACAATGGGTAAAAGAGGAGCTAGCTTTCTTTCGTGTGGCCTCTTAAACCACATTATTTCTGCCTCATTCATAACTTCCTTTTTGCATTTAAAAATGAACAGAGTTTGAGAATAAGTTTAGCATTTCAATAAACACTACACACTCCATTTTACGATGCTGTTATATTTCCAACTTTTTGAGGCAGTAGAGATGGATATGGCCTTCAGCAAGTGAAGAGATTGTGAAATGGGACAAAAAACTGGATAACAGTGATTGATGAGGAAATTAGTTACAATGAATGAAACAGCTTCCTTTGTCAGAAACTGAAGTCACGATTACTTATGCTGCTGGTGAGTCCTAACCTTTAAGCCATTGTGGCAATGTAGATGCCAATATTAGTAACCCACAGTATTACTTTGAGATTTTTGTTCCTTATAGCAAACTGCATCTTGATAAGTATTTTGTTCCCAATTCCCATCTCTGTTGAAGCCAATACTAATTAAATTGCCTTTAACAAGTTAATTGGGAAAATTGCCACAAAAGGTTTCTCATGTATCGTCACCTTATCTGTAAAGTATGGCTGAATATGTTATCAGTATATTTCATTGCACATTAAAATTAAAGCAAACCAGATAGGTTTTGTAGGCCTCTTTCAACAATGATTCTGGGGAATACCTGTAATTATCTCTAATTATGGGGAAAAATACAAGACATTTTGGGTTCACTAGACAGTTGATCATACAGTATGTTGCCTTGCACCTTCTACCCATCAGCCCGACAGTGTGACCACTGTTCCTTAACATGAGCGCAATACAGGACAAATGCACTATTAACTCTGTAATGAGACAGAGTTAATAGTGCAGAATAAACAGAATTAATTAACACTTAGTTAGGCTTTTAACAATGGCTGACAGAATCAGGGAGAATACTCTGGGATGAAGTGAAAACACATAAATATGTAGACTGACTTTATCGTCTAACAGCCAATCTGTTTTGTGCTATATGAACTAGCACCTTCCCCTCTTCACTTAAATTTAAGATGTTTAAAGTTGGACTGAAATAGCTTTGCTTATATTATGTACTACCATTGGTGGCAAAATAGGCAGTGTCAATTGTATTAACTAATTTACAATTTTGTTTTGAATTATAAAAGTTTTTTTTTTTTTTTTAAATCACTGCCACTTCTGTGTTTTGCTTCCACTTTTCTACAAACCTTGCTGCAGGCGGTTTT
>CABFOP010100013.1:4440-25578 GCA_900683385.1 Anoplogaster cornuta | reverse complement strand
GAGGGCTGTTGGGCTGGGTGTCTGCTACGTCTGTTGTCACATGATGTGGTGGCTGGGGATGGTGAAGTCATTTCATGTCACCTGATATGTCTGAGCTCTTGGTGGGAAAAATTAGATGGAGATTATATGTTCAATTAAGGGATCTTGAAAAATATGGATTTCATCTCTGCACATGAATTTTTGATTTTAGCTTTGCAGTTATGAATGACTAAAACCAGATTTGTGCCGTGTGAATGACAACCCACATGTCCACAGTGACAGATGGAGTTTGTCTCGTTTGTGCTGCCTGTAACTCATCTACATCATCTTGTTTTTGTTGACATTATATGAAGTGGTATCTGCCTTTATACAGTAACAGGAATGGATTTAAACTATGGATTATTCACAGGGGTAAACATTTTGACAAACTGCATTAATGCACCTGAATGCAAAGCACATTTGGTTTTCAAATATATATTGTACACACTCTGTAAGTGCAGGCAGATATTTGAAGTGAAAAGATTTGGACATGGTGAAAACCATATTCTTCACGCTCGATTTAGATAACTTTGTTGCTGTGCTGCATTTCCATTGCAATCAATACAACAGCAAAATTGTTGTACCTTTTTATTGGTGTAAGCTAAGACCAGCAGCAAGCTGTTTGAAGCACAAATCCTTGTTCTTGGTAATGAGAATACAATTGTGATTAAAAAAATCTAAACTTTATCATTCCATTTGAGCTGCTGACAAACCAGAAGAAACTAAATGAGTCCTCCTCAAAATCAATTGCTTAATTGCTTTACACTTGGCCCCAATGTAAAGCTGACAACACAAAAGCCTCAGGAGTACAGCCTGCGGCATTGATAACCGTGAAAACTGTAATCTGAAATGTAATGCAGAAAGTGCATGTTTCACATCTGAAAAGAATACTCCATATTAATGAGAATTGCCAAAGACATAATAGCCACACTCATCTTAAAAAATCCATATGCATCAAAATATTTGCTCCTTTGTGAGATAGGTTGCAATAAAATTATGTTAGCTCACATACTGTTACTGTGTTATATCAATTGCTAATACGCTGGAGAGAGATCACCAGGCTGTAGTCAAAATGTGTCTCCTGCATATTTCAAGTGCCTTTTACAATACCTGCAACCCTGTTTCACAGAGGTCGTACTTAATTCTTCTAAAAAGCACATTTCGATATGGTGTTTTTCCCCCCCGCTGACTTGCTTGCTAGCTCATGGAACCCTTTCTCTCTTTGCAGCTCTGAATATGCTAAGGCATGTGTCACAAAAGTCAGGGTGCAGGGTTCTCATTGCCAGAGGTCAGGGATACTGACAGAGGACAACACAGGGATCATAGAAATACAGGCCTCTGTACAGTAGCCACACCATTATGGGATTACATTGATGTACTCCAGTTTGCAATCACTAGATAACAAGATAAGAAGCAGCAAGTCACCTACATCATCATGCTGCTTTAACTAAGTGGTGTTAAATTATAGCATTTTCTCTCATATTGCCATTGGACAAATGTGTTTATTTTCATCTGCTGCAGTGCTATGTTTAATGTCTCATGTCATACGATACCTGCAGTCATACAAGCTCACAGATAGCCACACCAACGTTTGCTTAGTAGGCTGTTTTCCTGACCTATACAGTTCCGAGGTGACTCACTCGCCATCAGGGGCAGTGCACTCTAAAAGGCAACCAGCTGTGAATTTGTAATTTGCTTTTCCACTCGTGTGATTTGGACCTGCAGTTATATTGTGGTTTGGATCCTGTCTCTATGCCTGGTTGTGCTGATGGGAGAGAGGGGCTGCATAATTCTGCTGCACGGCATGTGAAGCTCCCTCTGTGCTGATGGAGCGAATGATGCAAACACTGTCACAGCGTTAACAGAGGGTATTTCAAGGGCTTCCACAGAGAACATTAAGCAGCATCAGCTCAGATCAAACCCAATAACATACAGATCTTAAAAAGTTTACATTCATGTATTTCCAGGGAAAGGCTTTTGATAGCATAATGTATTTCTGCTTCAAGCCCTTGACCATTTTTAATACTCTACTGCACGATGATAATTCATTGTTCTGACACCATCCAATCATCGCTGATGCTCAGTGACATTGTCCTGACATATTTTCGAAGCTCTGCCCATTATCAATACCACTGGACACTGTAAACAAGACAGAACTGTAACAAAGGTGCAGGTCACAGATACACAGTAGCTGACCTTGTACTTTAGCTTGTAACATTTTACTGTGCTTTGTGGAGTTTTCTTTGCTTTATATCTACAACATATCCTACTGTTCATCATATATTGTTTTTCCACAGGATGTCTATGACTTCCCTTGTTTATCTAATTCTTATGACCTTGGCCAACACACATTCTTCTTTTCAAGATACCCCCACCCCCCTCCTTCTGATCCTCCAATGGAATCTGCGGCAAGTCTCCTTACGTCAGCAACATTGCAAGACCTCTGTGCTCCTCCAGCATTATATTCAGCCCCTATCTCCTTCTGTGCTCATTAGTGCAAGAGGTAGAGGTGACAAGAACGGTCACGCAATCACAAAGTGACAAAAGGTACAACAGAAGGTGCTGCATAGGCTTAGGGACTTCTAGCAACCAGAGCAAAAACTATAGTGTATGGAATAAAGACTTGAGAGTGGGGTTTGGTGCAGTGCACAATTTACATCCTACTGTATATTGATTACATCTGTATACCCCATGGGAAGGAGTATTGAGCATCATGACTGTAGGGTGGATTTTAGTTCTATCCCCTGCATTTTAAATGGCTTTATATCTGCAGAATGCCATTACTATTAATGTACTGTAGCCTACCCTAGCCTTCTCTATATAGGTTTTAGATTTTCTAAGGTTATAAGTGATGTCCAAATAGATTTCTTCAAGCTGTTTCTTGCATTCACAACAATATAGCATAAATGCAAACGATCTTCCCAATTAGGGGCCTCTCCTGCTTGTCTCCTAAAGCAGGTTCTGTGGGAGATTTTGAAATAAATTGTCTACCAAGAGGAAGACAGCACAGTGAGCAATAAATGTCTGTGCACACACACACACACACACACACACACACACACAGACAGTTTTGATTGAGTAACTCATCCTGGCCTCGTGTCCAATTTGGTTCAATGCATGCCTAATCACTCAAACCACTAGTTTTGGAGTTCAGTTCAGCTGTCTATCAAATCTAATCTTACAGGTTAGGCCTACTGAAGTCCTCTTTTCATGTATTATTTGGGTTCTTAGCATAATACATTGTCACATGAATAATATGCAATTGGATATAAAATTCTGACCATAGAAAAGTAAACAATAAGATCCAGTTGGCTCCATTGAATGGCAAGTAAAGGGTCTTAATTATTGAAGCATAGCCTGGACACTAAATCACACACAGACAGAAACAGGTGCTCAGCACTGGGTCAAATTGTATTGAGCTAATAATCTATATGTACAGCACTGAATAAATCCCAAAATATATACTGAAGAGCACTTCCAAACAACTCCTTATTTTTACTCTAGTAGAAGTGTATAGTCACCATCTGCAAATGGAATAGTACACTTATCATTACACCCATTTATTAGCTTCCTATTTGACATGGATGTTTGTTAAAAGCACAGAGAAGATACAATGTAACTGGTTAGGTCACATGCAGCAAATCTGACAATGCTTTGTCTGCACAATAGCCTATTACTGCAGTCTACCTGCAGATAGCCCATAGTATGGGCTTATGCTAGAGCAAGATGATGATCACTTGGAAAAATCATCTATTTTTGGTAACTTACTCCAAGATTCCTATGTATTTTCCTTGCTAGTATTTTTCTATATATTGTTTAATTAGCTTTATGCTGCAATACCTTACCTGGGGGGATAACCTACATAAGTTATCCCCATTAGTTTGGGCTTGATTCTGTTCAGTATGGGATAGTAAACTGTGAATTCTAATGGTTAGGCCTACCTGAAAAATTGTAGGCCTGTCTAAAGTGTAGTTAGTATAATGACTATTGAGATTACATTAACTGGCGCAAGTCTTTTTAGTTATTTTCTGATCAACCAATCGTTTGATCAATCAATCAACACAAAAGTAGATGTTTTTTAAGCGGGCTATAAATGGGAGGAGGTTTGAGAGCCCGCTTAATAGCCAATGAAACCATAGGTACTGTACCTATCTATTATAGAAAAAAGGAATGACCACAGGCCTATAGGTTTTTTGTTATTCATACTACAGTGTCAGAATGACACTATGCATTTATTTGAAATAGGTAAGTCGAATCCATTAATCAATACCCTAACAAAAATCACTGTATAATGGTCTTATAATATTCCTATAGGGATAGTGTATCTGTCGTGTTTCACAATGAGTTCACAGTGATCTTATCGCACTGGGTGGTATTTATACCTGCAATAGCATCACTGGAGTATTACTAGAATAATATATTGGGACTTTTAGTTTTGCTTTGATGTTTGTATGGATTATAGGTTAAATGGTTTTCGTAATGGTGCCTTCAATATTAATCCATGCATTTGATTTAGATCGTAATCGGATCCATTGGCTTTATTAAAGGACACTGGGAACTGATAAAGCTTGATGGTGTGTTTGCACTCTCGAATCGACGACCGCTTGCTGTCACAGTGGAATGGCGCTTGATGCTCGGTAGTGCTGCTGGGTAGTGCTGCTGCTGCTGGGTAGTGATGCTGGGTAGTGATGCTGGGTAGTGCTGCTGCTGCTGATGCGGCTGCTGCTGCTGCGGCTGCGGACCGCTCCTCAGGTCCCCCCGTGGACAAACTGGAATGGTTTGGTCCAAGAGAACCTGTCACTGTCACCGCGGCTGTGAAGGAAACCGAAGTGAGCGACCAGAGGGGGGGAGGCATCTAGTGCCTGCCATTGCAGTGCGGCTGCTTTGGAGCCACACCAGGAAGACCTATTCATTCCTTTTATATAAGGTTTCCAGACACGCCGCGAGGAACATTGCTTTGTAAAGGTGAATGTGTTTCTTGATTCGTATGTGAGTATTTGGGAAAGTTTCCCCCAGCTGAACAATCCCTGACTCGTGTGTCCCTCTGCGGGTCCAAGCGAGCGCTAACAGTGCAGTGGCAAGGCTAGCCGATGTAGCTCACGCTAACTCGGTGCTAGCAAGCTGCATCTGCGCTATGCTAACAGGCTAGCTGTCTTACTACAGTAAGCTTACAACAGGCTAACGCTGTCATGCTTTTTACTAAATGAAGATATTTTTAGCGACGGTTGCTGCTTTTATTTTAGCTCGAGTTTGTAAAAGTTGTAAACACAAATCATGAAACGCGTTCCCTTCAAGCTGTCACCGAGCGGGCGGGTTGTTCCATGCCAGGTAGCTAGGAAGAGCTAGCTTCAGCTTCTGGAACAAAATGTCGGCCAGCCAGGGTTGGTTTGACCAAGGGGGTACCGTTCTTAGAAAGGAGACATGCGAATATTAAGTGGTCAGACTGCACGAGTCAAGGAGCGATTGTTAGCATAAGGCCAGCTGCTAGATTCACGATGTTGGCTTTCTAAATTAAATGTAAGGTCAGTCCACGTCTCCCTGTTTGGACGGACTGTTATGAAAGGTATCCCGCTAGATAGCAGTTAGCTGGTTAGCCAGTGTTCGTCTGGTGGCAGTGAAGTACCTCTGCCTACCCGGTGCCCATCCAGACGGGTAACTGTCCCTGCGCACCGTCATGCCAGCCGGGTGTGTGGGCTCGCCTGACGATTACAGTGTTTGGTGGAGCTATTCTGAGTTAGCTAGCTCTACTAGTAGCTCGTTTCCATACCAATGAATGGGCAGCTAACATTAGCAAAAGCACCACTCGTCACCTGTTGAATACTGATGGACGATATTGGGTGAGGATGCCTATCGTTTGTTTTATCAGTGCCAAACTAGCTGGGCTTACATCTCTTGTATACTAGCCATGCAGTGCAAAGAGAAATGACGTTATCACGCTGCCCACTCCGATAGCTTTTCTATTGGACGATTATGCAATTACGTTATGTTTTATTCACGATTCTGAGGATGCATTCACAACAAGATGTGGGTCTTGTCATAGAACATGCACTCTGGTTTGTCTGGGTTTCTCACTGGAGAATAAGGTTGGGAGTTTCGAAATGGCTCCCAAAATAATATCACTATTAATATTGCAGTTCGTAATTATTTTAGATATAAAAGTATTGTGACTCATCACTGAACATTTCAGTATTGCAATCCAGTACTCCAAAGACATCGGGCAGGGTGAGAGGCCTCAGAATTTGACTTAAAATAATCATTATACGTAGAGAGTTCAGGATAAAACTAGTAAACACCTCTTAAAATACAATTTCCAGCTGATATTGTGTTTTTTTGTGGTGGAATAACTCAAACTAAAATAAAACAACACCACTAACCTGAAGATGGCATTGTAAAGGTATTTTAAATGCCAGGTGGACTTTGTAAAAGATTTTGGGCACAACAGAGAGAATTTGCCATCAGCCAATAGATGTTTTAATGCATATTTAAATTTGCATTTTTTTGTGGAGTACAGATTACCATGGTGTGCAATGAATGCTACTGCCAAGTGTGTTGCCTGAGTAGAATAGAATCTAGCTGTTCAATGCAGCCATACATGTTGACCTGTAAATCGTGTCACCTTAACCTGTCATGGAAGATTTGTCATCTGAATCATGGTGTGTTTTTCGAAGGTTGTGATATTTCACCTACCCAAGCCAGTGTGGCCTGCAGTGTTGTAGTTCTGTATATTTTATGAAATTGTCTGGAGCAAAGAGCTGATCAAATTGCTAGTTATGAGAACTAGGTGACAACAGGCTTACTAATGGACTATATTAGTGTCTGTTTCTCCACACTGAACCTATCAAACA
Source organism: Anoplogaster cornuta (assembly GCA_900683385.1). Classification (NCBI taxonomy): domain Eukaryota; kingdom Metazoa; phylum Chordata; class Actinopteri; order Trachichthyiformes; family Anoplogasteridae; genus Anoplogaster; species Anoplogaster cornuta. The sequence goes on along the minus strand of CABFOP010100013.1, from coordinate 18,715 downwards.
AAGTTTTGTGCATTTCTCTAAAACTCATGATGCGATCTCATGCAGTCCAGGTTGTGTAAACTGAATAGAAGATGTTCTCATCAGCTTGTGGATGGATAGATGAACTTCCAACCAAACAGGCTATGTTATTGATATAAAACCAGGTCACATTTCATCTAGTGAGCCAAGTAACTCATATTGTTTCACTTAAGTCTCAGTCTAGTATAAGACACTGACATTGCCACATTAGCTATTATGCTTCCATCTGATTGAGGCTATGTTTCAAACTTTCTTTCCATTCAGTTTATGTGAGCACAGACACACCACAACTGAAGGAGCACAGAAGGGCTGCGTCATAGGCACAATGATTCATGGTCAGTGTAGTTCACTAACTCACTTTCAGCATTTGGCACTGGGAAATCTTGATTGTTTGAAAACTACGTCAGCGGGAATTGCCAACTTCATGCATTACAGTACTCAAAATGAATCCAGAACAAAAAATGACTTGGTGGGCTATTAATTATGGGTTAGCCTGCACTTTCCTGAAGTATTTTTATTTTATATACTGTATTGTTTCTTATATGTGACTAGTACCATTGTGAGATTTACGTCCACTAAAGGCATGCCATCAGAGTGAGATGTATTTCTTACTGATCATTTGCAACTTTATTATACCCCTTTTTGATCTCATAAATCTTAATCCATTTTTAAAAAAAAATCACATTCCAGCCCAGTGTAATCCCCCTCCCTCTTGATATCCACTGAAATGTGAAGTCTCTGGCACAAGATGATATGGTAACTTGCCATAGGAGAAGCCTTTTTTTTTTTTTTTGCAATGCTGACGTAAAACTTTCACAACTAAGTGGTCATATAGTAATAGTTGTTTTTTGTTACACTTTGCAGCCAAGCTTATCACAGATCAAATTCAAGGAAATGGCGTGCAGTGTGCTACACACACATTGATAGGCATAATCACTCAGTGTTTGTAGGGCAGACTAAATGGCTAGGGTTTCTACGATACCAAGTCTTATACATCATGTTGGTTAGTGAAGTATCTTCTGTCCTTCCTGATACCTTTTGTACTTCTTGGATTTCAGGTCTTTCTCTGTTTAAAAATAGCATGTTTACATTATGGTTATGGCTCCAGTGACACAGAAGCCCTCTCAGCCAGGTATAAATCAAGTCCATCGTAAATCCCTATTTGGAAGAGGTGTGGCATTATCAGGACAAAGAGGGCTGCCACATCTCCTATCAATCACATTTCAGCATGAACCTCCTTTTTCTTATGGTGCAGAAACATACCTTATCGGCACTGTTTTTCAATGGCGCCTTTGTCTTCACCTCAATCAGCGTGAGGGAGAGAAGGCAGGGTGCAGGGAGGCAGCGCTGCTTATCAGAACATTCCTGCCCTCTGTGTGCTCTGTGTGGGGCACTGATAACTTCCACTAGGCTGATTGAGTTCAGGAGCTGATTTCCTGGCACATGTGTTTGGAACAGACACTCAGGCTCTGGTTATCATCACTGACCCCAGTTACGGAGCCCTGAAAATAGACCCTGCTCACAAATAGCCATGATTCCTGAGAGTTTTTTTTTGGGGGGGGGGTTAGAAAATGATTCAAAAGTTCAAATCTGACCCCTCCTAAATAATTTCATTAACACTCAATGGTCACACAGACCAGGCTGCACCATACCATTCGTAATCCAGTCCAAGCAGAAGAGGTTGGGGCAGATGGTTTACCTCATAAAAAAGATTAGCCTAATATACATGCATACTTTTTTCTTATATTGTACATCAGCTTCCCTTTGATAGCTTTTGAAATTCTGGATCTGTGTCATTGAATGTGTAGTAGCAGCACCATAGGTCCTTTCATCCGGAGCGATGTAAAGGACCAGATGAATCCCTGATAACAAACACAGGAAAAATGTACAGGTATATGAAGTATGCTGCAGATTCCTCCATGTCACTGATCAATCAGCCTGCTTCCTCCCTGCTGGAACTTGAAACCCAATCATTATGTATGGGCTCTTAAAAATACTGTGGTGTCAGCAACCTTAGTTTTTTTAGTCATTGATATAAAGTTACTGCTGGACTGGAACATGCTTTCCCCTTGGACCATTTCTTTTCACACTTGATTGAGATTATCAAGAGTTGTTTTGCACATGTGATTGCTTCTTGTATGTTCTTTAGGATGTGATTCATCAGGATTCTTGATATAGTGGACATATAAATCCTATTCATTTCTGTTGTCATTTCTGTTTTTCACCTTACATTGGAGGTCTTAGCTGTGGCTGAACTACTGGAATCCATGCTGATTTCTAGTGATTAGCAACGCATGTTCTTTACATGCCTCTTTTGGTTGATGTAGAGATGATTCATTTCAAGGCTGGTAAGCAGTCGGCAGTGGAGAGAGGAAAGTATGTGTGGAATCTGTCACCACTGTTTGGCTCTGCCATCAGGATGTAAATTTAACCCGTCCCCTGGCCTGAGTGGATTTCACGTCAGTCCAACTTGATCATTATCCTGACGGGCAAGTGTTACTATGAACCTATGGTTTTGGTTTGCTGCTACGCCCTTGCACTGCCAATGCCAATAAATCTGGATAATTTGTGTGAAAGGGCTGCATTTGTGTGTTGAATTATGTTTAGGCTGAATACTTATCTGAATGCAAATCCTTCAGTTTTGTGATTTCACAATATCACAATGTGCCAAGCCTAGGCTTTACTGTATGTATTTTTGAGTTTTGGTTTTATGTTTAAAAAAAAAAAAATTCAATTTGAAATGCAATTCCCCATGCAGTGTATGTGGTTGGTACATAGATATTAGATAGTATTGTGATAACTACACACAGTGGGCTTATTTAGGTTGCCTTAGGATGAATTCACATATTTGTGCAAAGATGCATAGCTGCTTATGCAACTCAAACTCCCATCACTCGTGGTTAATAATGGTGTGAAAACAAATGTAAACACTCCTGACCAGGCATTTAGCTTATTGTTTCTTCTGACTGCCACTTGATTGGGTATACACTGCATAAATGTTTTCCACAGTAGCAATGTCTGTTTGCACTTGTGCTGGGAACTGCACTGTTAATACGTTGTTTTCTGAATAATGCCATGGTAGCCAATGGTGTGTCATAAACAATGTCATGAAGTTTACATGTTAACACGTGGTAATAATGCCATTAAAGTGTCTAAAAATCTATGCTCTGTGCTTATCTAAAAATAAGCAATTCTTTAAGGAAAGTTCAGGCTGTTGAGCTGATTTTCTTTATTTCCCATGAAACAAATTGATCTTATTGAGACATGTCAATCTGGAAAGCTAATGTAAACAAAAGAACTGCACAACAGACTGATACATTTGTTTTTGACTCCTAACATTTCAGCTGGGCAAGTAGAAAACTACTTTCCTCACTGGCTAGTGCCCAAAGTCCTTTCTGCTGTGATTAACTTCTCTGTATCCAGACTAAATAGTGATATTTAAATATGATGTGCTTAAATAGTTAAGCACATCATATTGCCTCACTATCCATTTCTTCAGATAACATCATTTGGTTGAGCTACCTGCCTTATGTTGTGATAAGCTGTGGGATATTGCACAAGTCAGGCATGCCTCCTTCCTTTCCTCCGTCTACCTCCACCTATAAGTCCTCCTTGTGCAAGGCTGCTGACTTTGTCCTTATTTTAATCTGCCTTGTTATTGCAACCTGTTAATATTAGGGAAAGTTTGTGTGGTATGGTATTGACTGGCTTGTGTTTATCGTTCTTCAGCTCTTAAGCTCCAGTGTAAAAGAAAATACACTGTTGATGTATGCATGTTTTCTTTGTGGTTAGCTGTCAGTGTTGGGGTCAGTTATCTTATACACCATGTCATTGTGAAATGGAGCCTAATTTATGCATCTAATGCAGCACACCTGGGGAGGAGGAGTGTGATCGTTGTGTCCCACATGCAGAGAGAATTGATGGATTCTGCTCTGGTTCACTGCGGCACCTTGAGGGTTAAGTCCAATACAGCAGTTTACACTGCGGATGGATGTTCGCTAGTACAGAGGAGTCCCGTGCTGTAGCGGAACTGCAGATCCCACACAGATCGTTGCCAAGCCAGAGGCGATTTGCTTCAACCCTGTGAGCATGTAGGGGAGAGGGAGAAATTGTGAGAAAGATGTTGGGAGAGAGGACACAGACCCATGTGGGGCAGAGAAACTATTATGGTGTAGCGGTGAACTAGCTTTTCTGACTGCGGGGTATGTTTCATAACCCCTCACCTGTGCTTATAGTTTCAGTTGTTTCAGGGCCAGAAAAGGGACAAGTCTCTCCCAGCTCTAATTGGTGCGGTCATGTAGTGAGGCTGCTGCTGTGCATTTGCAGGAATCTCCAGCTGGATTTACTGAGGAGTAGCTGGGGGTGGGAGAGAGGCTTTTTGTCTGTGTCCTCTATGATGACCAGGATGAACTGATGTAAGTACCTTTGACTCCCCCATTTACCTCCACACACCCACAGGCTCAGGTACTTCTGCTACAGACCAAACACACCCAGGCTCAGGTACTGCTACAGACCAAAGAGATGAAGGGAATGTGTCAGAACGTTGGTATACAGCAGCCTTTTATAGTGTGTGTGTGTGTCTTGGCTGATAATGGTCGGGGTTGAAGTTTTATGTCAGAGGTCTCTTGGCCTTATCAGTTGTACATCGCTACACTGCTCTCTCTCTTCCATTAGAGATTTGCAGTACAGTATCCAACCATATTGTATGTGCACAATGTCACTTGACTCTAAGGGGACCCCCTCTCCAGTACTACAGCATTGACCCTCATCAACATTTGAATGTTTTCTGAGGCAGGGGAGTTTTAGCAGTTGTCAGCACTCCACAGCGCATCGTTTTCAATTTCTGAAGTGATCAATCATCTTATTCAGCTTGTTTTCTGCTTCACTGCCAGCAACCGCGGTGGAGTGTGATCCCGCTGTTGCTTTCTGCCTTTGGCCGCAGAACAACTTAGACAATGTTCTGAAAGTACGCTTGTTTGGACTGAACAATTTATTCAGCGGTTCGGCATGCTTGTCTTCATGTTGGTGTCATCCTTGGTTTGTTTTAACAGTGATCTCAAGATCTAGATTTCTTGGAACATTTCCAGGCCAGGACCCGAATGACAGATTTGGTCTGTTTTCCTGCCTAAGACTAAGATTTATTGCTGCTCTTGTCTTGTGGGGACCCACCTTTGGGCTCCCAAATTAGGATGCACCAATGCTGGTGTCTGATTTCAAGCTGTTACAAACTGAGTAGTGGAGAATATCTCTATCTTAATTTTCTACCTTCACATGGAGAAATGTTTTTAGTCTAATTACTCCAGTAATCTATATCTGTTTTGTTTAGTGAAAGTAATGGATCAGGCCACTGTTTGGTATCAGCCACTGCTTAAAATTGTGTCCTCAGAAATGGTATCAGCAGTGAAAATGTCATGTTGGTGCATCAGTAATCCTAACCCATATTTAAGAAACTTGGCTCTAGATTATATCATTTTCAGCTCTCCTGGCAATGTGACAGTCTGTCCCAGTTTGAACTTCAAGAAAAAAAAACAAAATCAGAACATCGTCCTTTGGAAATCTTATTTGAATAGTCTCTGTGAAAGATTTGTGAGAAATGTCTTCCTCTTTTTCCCTCAGAGCATACTGAAGAATCAGACAGAAGGGCACTAAAGAGAAAGTCAATTTACTTTCTCTGTTGTAGTGCATCATGTTTTTACTTTTACTTCGTGGTCTTTAATAGAACGAGTTAAGTGTTCATGCTGCAAGTTTCTCTTAAATCACTCTGTTGCAGAATCACAACGGCAGAATTAATGAGAGCTATTTTTAGCAACTTCGTCCCACAGCGGTCAAAATTGAATAAGGTTCTGCTGCACCCCTAAACCATACTACAGCATAAAATCTATTCTCTTGATCAGAGAATTAAACACCCTGCCACATTGCCTCAGTTGCCTATTAAGGAGAAATATTTTTTCTGCTGAATCAGCGAGTTAGAGAGCCTTAACTCCTTGATATTCCAAAGTGAATATAAAACAAATTATGTTAGTGGAGTGTTGTGATGACTCATTGTATATAAAGGATTTTTGTCTCCCAGGCAAGATGGAGAGAATGTTCACAATTTTTCACAGGGTGTATCCATTTGTAAAAGCTATGCTGTTGACAATAACTGTTTTACTATAACAAAGAAGGGAAAGGGAAGAGTGAGGCAGAGATGTTTGGCATGACTTAGGATTCAACTCCATAGATCAGTCCCTTCCAATATTTTACCAGCTAGACTGATATTATGAATTGAAAAGAACATTCAATAGACAGGTAGCCTGCCAGATTGGCTTGGAGACAAACTTGCCAATAACAGCCAAATTTTACCTCGAGCCTTGGTCAGCTTTGTTATTGAACTTCAAAATCATGGATTCAAGGTAGAAATTGGTGAAGTGTTCTGTGACAGACATGTCTTGATAATCTGTTATGCAGAGGAACAGATAAACCACAATAGGTCTGTAGATTTTCTAAAAATTATTTTGATTAGTTTGTGTATTAAATCAATGCAGTTCGACCACAATTTTCCTGTCCTTTCTCAACGCTCAGCTGTGTGATCCGTCTGTGTTGTAGTGCCGGCTCCCAAGTTGCCTGGTTGTAAGCATGCATGACCCAACCAACATGGTGTGCCTCCACAGTGTAGCGGCTGCCAGGCCTGGCTCTGGCTTGCGGCGTGCAGCTTCTTTGGCACAGGTTATTTGTGGCCATAAAGGGCATACACAACAGTGCCACAAAAACTCATCAATTACTGGATGCTGACACCACTGACTACAAACTGTGCACAAGAGCACTGCAGAGCCCTCAGGGCACAATTTGGTTGGCAAAATATTTGTTTTTCTTTCTTTCTCACTCTACATTTAGTTGTCTGTGTGGATTAGCCTCTTGGGCTCTAGATGAGGCAGTTAGCTAACCACAACGTTAGGCTAACTAGTTTTAGAACTAGATGCTATCAGCACAATAATGTGAATACACTGTTTTATTATCTTCGTCATGTGTCGGTGTTGTTGAATCCTTCAAAGCATGAGATTTTTTCTAAACTGTGATAATAGTAAATTATAGTAATAAATAGTAAATTGCAAACTACATCTAGACCTTTGTGTATCGTCCATTTAATGGCCCATCTAACATGTAAACGTTTTCCCCAATTGTGTCTTATAATTTAAACCTCACAGTTGAGAGGGACCTTCAGACATGGCCTGAAAATGTCAGGCCACTTGAACAACACAACACTGTTCCCCCACAGTTACCAGAGCAACAAGCTCTGCAGGAGGAGAAAGCAAAATTACATCCCTTTAAAGTGGTGTGCATGCGTGTGTGAGCATGCGTGGAAAGAGGTGCACTCTGCAGGATCCTGTTAAATTTGTTTTTTGTTTCATTTTCCCCCAAATTTCTGTTTAGTTTTTACTACTTTTTCGATTTCTCCTGAATTGATCTATTATGTGTGTACATTATTTTAAGCATTTTCTACCCAAATACTAGTATTGCGGTAGGCTTTACTCTATCTGTAATCATCTTGCAGAAAATCCAACCACATTTCTCATGATCTGAGAAATGCAACATAGGACCCATATAGGACATACGTCTCTGTGTGTGTATGTTATGCTGACTACATTTCTGGAAAAAAATGTCACTTGGAACCAAATACCTCTTTAATTGGCTTTTCAGTTCAGTGATAAACCTATAAATTCAGACAACATATTGCAGAGTTCTTTGCATCAGCATTTTCACAGTGCTGATCAGCTACAAGGCATAAATCCTGCTCCCCTAAGAGCAAACTTGTCCAGTGAGGACTCATGCCCCTGTTTCCAGCAATCTTGTTAATATTCCGAAGTATCTTTTCTCTAGTGCAGTGTATTCACTGTAAAAGGCCAGAAGGAGTTCCCTTGTTCAAACTTTTGTTCACCCTCCTTTTGTGAGTTCCACCATAAGCTGCTTGAGGGGTTTCTGACTGTTGCTGCTGAGCCAAGAACCTCTGGGGCCACTTGTGGTTATTCAGCTGCCCATGCTCCCAGATGCTGGCTAACCTTTGGCACTCAGCCGACAGTTCCAGACAGACATACTGTAGGACGATGTGTTGTACTGTTGGAAGCCTGGGTGGTAAAACAACAAACAGGATGGCAGGGAAACCAAAGAGTAGGCTAAGTAACTACCTTGGACTTGCTTGGCTGCTTGTTGAGACTGGGCCATGCCATAGTAGGTAACAAGGTAGGAGATCTTTTCTGAAATTAAACCAGGATCACTAAGTAACTACCATGTTCAAAATAAAGCTGTACTGACAGCACTTAACCTACTAGTTGTTTTGGGAGCAATTGTGAATGGGTTTGAAGCTGCCAGCATGGTGTCCATGCACTGGAACTGATGCTGCTTTTAAGGAAGGATTCTTCCCCTCTGCTCATATTTCATTATGCTTTAATGTGCCGCAACATGAGCTCATTCTGTCCAACGTGTTTTCTGCCTAGGTGGTCTTAAGTGTTGGAAGTGTCAAAGAAATTACTGGCAAAGCACTGCAGTTGCATGGAGGGAAATGTGTAATGGCCTGTCTTGAAGTATAGTATGACTTGGTTCACCAATTAAGGTCACACACCCTATAAAAATCCATGTGATGAATAGGGGGGTTACTGCATAAGGTGCCCTGATATGTATTGTAATATGCACCATAGGGATGGACCTGAAGGTACAATTATACACTGTCATTGAATGTCTGATGCATCTTGTGATCTTGGGGAAGGTGAGATGGCATAAGGGGAAATCTGTAGCGCACAGAGGACAGTGCTGGTTGGCTGTTAATGTGAGGGCATACCTTAAAGGTGCAATAGGCAAGATTTCTTACCCAAGTAGCAGCGAGTGAAGAGTGGCGACGATTTCAACGCTGAACTGAACCGAAGTGTGTGCGGATGTGGGGAATGTGGTGTAAAGTAGTCCGCTTGCCTGTTGTAGCTCAGGGGGCACTTTTGCTGATAAAGGTCTCCGTCGCACCGTGGTCCGGTCGCTACTTCTCGAGTCAGGTTTCCTGGTTGTTTGGGAATGCAAGTCGACAGGCAGGTAGGACATCCAATAATTTTGTTTGGTCCGAATCAAATGATTGGACAGACTTATTACAGTATTGTGACTGCTACAGACACCAGATTTTTTTCTCTTTTTTCCCCAAAGAGCTTGATTTAATGATTGCTGTCGGGATATAAAGACAATTTCTACTAATATAAGCAAAAATGCTTATCAAAAACTTACATATCCTACCTTTAATGTGAAAGACTTACAGGTCCCTCATACCCCCTTTCCACCAAAGCGAACCTGGTGCTGGTACTGGGCTGGTGCTAGTGCCGATTCGCAGTTGGCAATTTTTTTTTTTCCACGGACCAGACGGGCTGGAGAGCCACGTCATTACGTCACTCTATATGTCTCCACTTTCCCAGCAAATGTTAGCGCCTATAATAAAAGTTTTTGTGCAACACTTTTGTGTGGTTGATGTCAGGTACGGAGTCTGGATTTCAATTTTGGATGGGCCAAAGTAATTTAGTCTGGGCCTGTTTTAATTACAGAAGTTGTTTGCCGGTTTCCAACTGGTAGCCTCGCTAAAACAGACATGACTGATATGCTGTGGAAGGTGACGAGCGCATCTGGTTCATTAACACTTTTAAAATATTTTTCTAAAACATTTTCAATGCCAAGATACCTTATTATTTACCCGCAACAGTTTGTGTTTATTACAAGCGGCACATGCAGGTATATTGCTCAAATTGTGCGAAAATGAAACATAGTATCCCATAATATCTATCATGTTTATTTTTTTGCTGTGGATTGATTGGTAGACCAATACATCCATTCATTTCACTGACATTTAAATTATATTTAAGGAAATACCATCTTGTTTGGATGATCTGGCTGGATTATTATACATTTGTTTAAGTTGAATGCAGGGAGAGAGAGAGAGAGAGATCGACTGCTGGGTGAGCTAGATTGACTTTTAACAAGAGAGAGAGCGGCGCACTGCGCTGTCAATTCATAAACTTGTCTCAACAGAAACGGTCTATGCTTAAGGTATTTAAAAATCGATGCCTGTTGTGCCATAACATTGACTTGAATTAAGCCTATCAGATTGATGTGCAATCATTGTTTGTTGGATTGAGCCTCCAGGGCGGCGGCGATGTTAGGTTCAGCGGTGACACTTGAAGGGCGCTTCATTCATATTTTGAATTTCCACCGAGGACCACAGTGTAAGGAGAGTTTGTCTCCTCCACAGACCACTGTTTAGATTTTACATCCATGCTGAAGCTCTGTTTTTTTAAATAAAAATGGCAGTCACAACGTTTTTGGTCTTGGTTGGTCATGATAACCCCACCCCCAGCCCCTGACGTAAGCAGTTCTTGGTTCTAGACCAGCTAAGAGTTGGTGCAGCTCTGGAACCAGTTTTCGAGAGCCGATTCTTTTGCTGTCAAAACACAAAGAACTGGTTCGAGATTAGGCACCGGCTCCGAACCGGCCCTCAAACTGCCTTGGTGGAAAAGGGGTATCACTGTATTTAGCAGGGATTTTTTCATTTTACCATTTTATTGTATTCAATGCACTGTAAACCTAGCACTGCATACTGTGGACCCACCATGAAGGAAACTGTCTCCTGTCTCACACCTACATGTTAAAAGTTTCTCTCAACTTCCTGACTCTGTGTTTGTGGTCTGTTTGGCAGTGGCACTGTCCTGTGACTGTAAGTGGCTTTTAAGCCTAATTTATGCTCCACCGCACAGCAGGGTCCCTCCGGCAACGCCGTGCCAAATAGCCCACGCAAGCAGCCCGCAACAGCGGGGGGTGCAACTCGTCCCAATAGTGACGGACCGTCAACGTCCCGACGTCAACGGACGGACGTGACGGTCACGTTGAAGCATATCCTTGGCTTGACCCAGAGGGAACTGTAGCTAAAACCAAGCACAAGACAGTGCTATCTATATTTCTGTAAATAAGCAGCAGTGAAAACACGATGCAAGCTGTATACGCTGCTTTCACTTGGATGGCAGTGACATATTTTCCTTATATTTTGCTTTTGAAATAACCCCAGTGGCATCAGAAACATTGCCTGAGACTGCTTCCCCCTCCAGTCACTAAAAACTCTTACTGATTACTAGAGGGAATGAAGTGGAAATGGGCCATGCTTGAATTGTTTTGTCTTTCAAAATCTGTACAGTTTCAGACTAGTAACTGTCTGACTCTTTCTAATGAGTGTTTTCTATGTGTGCTTCTTCCCCTGGTAGTTGAGTGTACTGTAGTTGAGACAGGCAGTAAAGGCTTTGGAATGTGGCTCAACATATTCCACCTTCCATTTACCTGCAATACAGGAGTGATGCAAATAAATAAAACCTCAACCCCTTAGGTGGCCATCATTTAAAACAAAATATGATTGTGCAGACACCAAATTTCCCATTTGGAAAAAGATGATAATCACTAGCACAGTTGAAGAAGTCATGTTAAAGTCACTCCTCCGGTAGAGATGCTATGCATATCTACAGTTCTGGCCAAGATTATTGGCACCCCTGCATTTTATGTAGATAATATACAGTGCCCTCCACAATTATTGGCACCCTATTCACTCCAATGTATTTTGAATGAATTGAATTAGCCTACAGATTAACTTTTCCCTTTTTATTAATTTGTCAATACATTATGTCAAATTTGTTTTGACACTGACAAACTCCTCAGTTTATGGTGATGACAACCACAGCATTAACATGATGAAGCCACCACCACACATGAAGATAAACATGGGGTTCTTTTGTGTGGGGTTCACTTCCATTTAATTTCCATTGACTTCTATGGACCACAGAGTGAAAGGAAGGATGCATCAAATTTGTTGCATACAAATTTGATATAATGTATTGACAAATTAATAGAAAATGGAAAAGTTAATCTGTAGGCTAATTCAATTCATTCAAAATACATTGGAGTGAATAGGGATGCCAATAATTGTGGCACATATGTTTTTAAGAACATTTTTATTTTCTGATGAGGGTTTATTCTTTCTTTTGAATCATTTTACTTTAATTAAAGGCTATATTTAACTAAATATTTTGGATGTAAGATTAAGTTGATGAACAACAAAGAACTTTTTTTTTTTTTTTACCAAGGGTGACAACATTTATGAGAAGCAGTGTATCAAGAGCAAGCGGACACTGATAATGGCTTGAACGCTGAAACGTTTGCACTCATCCTCTTTGCAATATTCTTGCTGGTCTATGACTTTTGAGTGCAAAAACCCTTCAACATGAATTTTGGAAGGAAGGGGTTCTGTGTCTTGCTCAAGGACACTTTGACAGGACACATGGCATTTATGTGGATTGAACCTGTGACCTGTCATCATAGGATGGTCAATCTAACCAACCGGCAACCTCGCTGCTCCATTTTGCTATTTTGGACTGGAAAACCTCTTCCCCTCAGTGCCGTGCATATAAGCCTGGTCTTACGATGTAAATCAAACTGTTTCTTTTCTCTGTCTTGCAGAGTGCAGCAATGGAGGAGACTGTCATTTGGGAACAGCACACAGTAACACTACACAGGGTGGGTATCGTTCTCTCAAATGTTCTCTACCTCTATGTTGAAAACCCTGTCCTCCATCTCTCTGCCCTTGTCATGCTATCTCATTCACTGGACTACCGGATCACAGCTGTAGGAAGTGTGCTCACTGAGCATACAGGGAGAATGGAGGAGAGGAAGTATTCTAAAGCTTCAACAAATTATTATTTTGATAATCCATTAATGGAATGATTGTTGCAATGATTAATCAATAAATGGGCTCTATGGTTGAATTACTGACTTGCTAAGGAGTAGGAATACAACAAATGATTATTTTCATAGTTCAATATTCAGTCATAATAATGAGAAAAATAAACTATCATTGAAAGCCACTTTGAAAACTTGTTTGTCTTGCTTTGTCTTTCTTCGCCATTTAGAAATAAATTGTTTTTCAATATTTCTATATTGCATGTCTTTGAAAACATTTTTAAAAAATGCATCATCTCCCAATAGACTATACTCACTCCAGCCACACTAGCCTCAGTGTGTTTTTACAGTCAACAGCATTTCATTTGGGGAAAAAAAGTCCTTCATTCCTATGGAGCATTTGCTCCTTGAACACTGTCAGTGTATCTACATGCATTCATTCTATATCACACAAGCTAAAAGCTGGACTCATACTGGTGTTGTAGTTTTTAATTTCTGATGGTCCTTTGTCTACAAAAATAGATCAGTTAATTTCTGTTTCTCTGTGCAGGCACCAGGGTTTGGCTTTGGGATAGCCATCTCAGGAGGTCGGGATAACCCTCATTTTCAGAGTGGCGAGACCTCCATTGTCATCTCGGACGTGCTGAAAGGAGGCCCTGCAGAAGGACTACTGCAGTAAGATTTATTTTTGTTCCATTATTAGGAGCCTAGTCACATTGCTAGTTATCAGTATTTATTTACACTGCCTGCTTCAAAGAGACAGCTTGTCAGCTCTCTGTGTCCCCCCTATCTAGGGAAAATGACAGAGTGGTTATGGTCAATGCCGTCTCCATGGACAATGTGGAGCACGCGTACGCAGTCCAGCAGCTTCGTAAAAGCGGGAAAAATGCCAAAATTGTGAGTGTCATCAATTAACATCCTACTATGCATACTTTTTGACAACTTTGCTGACTATTGGTTTTGTCAGTTCAACTTGTTGAAACTGAAACCAGTTAGGAACTACTATGCTTAAATAGCAGGGACAAAACGTGTCAGAATCAGGGGTGTCATGGCAGGATATAACATGTATGTTGTGTTAAAACTCCACTGTAAACATCACATTTCTAACTTTTCACAACTAACTTGTTTGAGAAATGTGTTTTATAGGGGGAATGTGATTTGAGTGATCTAAATGTGATGCATTGTCAGGCTGATTTCTTGTCTTGTTTCCTCTGGCCAGACAATCAGAAGGAAGAGGAAAGTGCATGTCCCCATGGGCCGCCTAGGGGAGAGGGAAACTATGTCAGAGCATGATGAGGAGGAGGACAGCTACGATGAGGAGATCTACGAGACACGGAGCGCACGCAGTGGCGCCTACAGCGGCGTAGGCGGAGCCATGGGCCGGCGCAGCGGCAGGAGCAGTGGGCGAAGGGACAGAGAACGTGAACGCAGTGGCTCGAGGGAGAGGAGTCTCTCCCCGCGTTCGGACCGCCACTCGCACAACCTCCCCCCCCCCCCCCCCAAAGCCTCCCCCGCTCAGACCCGTCAAAACTCAGGGTGC